>JASXSY010000509.1:0-219527 GCA_034509805.1 Sipha maydis
TATTATTACATATATTTTTTCAACAAAACTAATTATATTTTTTTGTTATGTCCTCATATTAATTAATTAGCGTATAACATGCAAAGGTATAGTTGTGATGAGAAATAAGTCTTGGAAACTGTACTTAGTGACAATAGTCTCATTTGAAAATATGTTCGTGGTTTAGTCCTTTGTATTTGTATGTCCACAAATGTTTAAACAACGTTCCAGATAAACTTTATACAACCCGTGCTGATAGAGGAACCTATTTTTATTAATAATAAGTTCAGAAAAGTGTAGTTGAAAATACAAGTACACATACTATAATATATTGATATTTGTCTTATTCATTTTTAAAAAAATATATATTACATACAATTAAAATGCTTAAAACTCTATTTATTGAAGTTGCAACTAAGTGTTTTTATTGATACATCTTCTGATAAAACCCAAATACTTCAAAGGCTTAACAAAATATTCAAAGATTTAAACTTGCTGTGAAACTCAAGAAATGTACTTTTATTTAGTCCAAAATAAATGATAAACCAAATATTATTCAAAAATTTATATTTTGAAACTATGTGTGTACATTTAGAAAATTAACCAAGTTTCTTCAGAAAATCGTATATTTCTGTGATTAATATTGAACTGCTTTATCAGTAAGTATGTGTATGAATAGATAATATATTATATTTCTCTCGAATAATTAGATAAACTCATAACTCATAACAGCAATACTTTAATAAATAAATAATTTTTTTTTTTTTAGATTCTGAACGGAGTGAAGAATGTATTGATTTTACAATGATGTGTGTTTTTTTTTTTTTTTTGTGTCTGTCGACACGATTTGGGGCAGTAAAAACGCTTCGATTGCCTTATATAGCAACTTTTCTGAAAGGAAAGTGAATCTATTTGGTACTTTGGGGGGTCAAAATGCGACGGGGAAAACCATAAAAAAATTTGGGAAAAACGGGAGTTTTTACGCAAAACCAGTTTTCGACATAATCAAATTTTTTATTTTGCTATAACTCAAAAACTAATCGATGTAAATACTTGAAATTTTCACCAAATGTTTAGATTAGCGTTCTCTATACACCATTAAATTTTCAAAGTATTTTGACTTTTATTGAGCTATTTATAGACAATTGAAATTTTAAATTATTTAAGTATTTTTTTTTTAAATAACGATAAAATTTTTTTGGCTGCCCAGAAAATCTTGAAAATTTAATACAAGGTTTCTTATAAGTTGTTCCTTAACTGATAAAAAAAAATCTAAAATCGTAAGTCACAATTTTTTTTTATAAGTGCTCAAAGTTCCAATTTATACGAAATATGTAAAAATCACGATAATTTGCAAGTTATTTTGTAGATAAAAATTCGTAAAATTTTTTCTGTTCATACTTAAGGTTCAAAATTTTAACACTAGGTTATCTATAAGCTACTCTTCAAAAATATTTAAAAAAATTTCTACCGGAATTTGAGGAAAAATTTTATGACTGTTTGAAACTTAAATATTTACGAAATTGCATAAAATAGCAATTTATTCTCAAACGATTTTAAATATTTTTTATAATTCAAAAAGTATAAGTCGCAGATTTTTGAAATTTCTACCAGCTGTTAAGATTGGTATTTCCTTTATGTCATATTTTTTTCAAAATATTATATTGATTTTTAAGCCACTTATAGGCATTTAAAATATTCGATTTTTTTACATTTTTTTCTTATAATCGGTGATAAAAAAAATTTGGCTCGTACAAAATACTTGAAAATTTAATAGAAGATTCCACAGAAGTAGTTATTAAAGTCATTCAAAAATTATTAAAATCCATAGGCACAATTTTTTTTTATAAGCGTTTGAACAGCGAATATTGACAAAAAATTACATGTAAAATATAATATACTATATAATATTCTAGACTGACAAAGATATCGGTTTTTTTTAAAATGCTCTAACTCAAAAATGAAAAACCTCAACAACTTGAAATTTTCACCAAATCTTTATATTGACGTTCTCTATACATGGTTAAGATTTCAAAGTATTTTGACATATTTTGACTTATTTATAGACAATTTAAATTTTCGATTTTTGTTAAATTTTTGTTTTTAAACATCTATAAAATTTAATTGGTTGAGCGAAAACTCTTGAAAGTTTTATACAAGGTTTATAATAAGTTAAACTTATCGTGACTAAAAAATATCGGTGATCGGTTAACTCAATTTTTTTTTATAAGCCCTTAATGCTCAAATTTGTATAAAATGTGTAAAAATCACGATAATTTGCAAGTTATTTTGTAGATAAAAATTTATAAAATTTTTTCTGTTCATACTTAAGGTTCAAAATTTTAACACTAGGTTATCTATAAGCTACTCTTCAAAAATCTTTAAAAAAATTTTTGTCGGAATTTGAGGAAAAAATTTTATGACTGTTTGAAATTTAAATATTTACGAAATTGCATAAAATAGCGATTTATTCTCAAACGATTTTAAATATTTTTTATAATTCAAAAAGTATAAGTCGCAGATTTTTGAAATTTCTACTAGCTGTTAAGATTGGTATTTCCTTTATGTCATATTTTTTTCAAAATATTATATTGATTTTTAAGCCACTTATAGGCATTTAAAATATTCGATTTTTTTACATTTTTTTTTTTATAATCGGTGATAAAAAAAATTTGGCTCGTACAAAATACTTGAAAATTTAATAGAAGATTCCACAGAAGTAGTTCTTAAAGTCATTCAAAAATTATTAAAATCCATAGGCACAATTTTTTTTATAAGCGTTTGAACAGCGAATATTGACATAAAATTACACGTAAAATATAATATAATGTAGAATGTTCTAGACTGACAAAGATATCGGTTTTTTTTTTAAATGCTCTAACTCAAAAACGAAAAACTGCAACAACTTTTCACCAAATCTTTATATTGACGTTTTCTATACATGGTTATGTTTTCAAAGTATTTTGACATATTTTGACTTATTTATAGACAATTTAAATTTTCGATTTTTGTAAAATATTTGTTTTTAAACATCTATAAAATTTAATTGGTTGAGCGAAAACTCTTGAAAATTGTATACTAGGTTTATAATAAGTTAAACTTATCGTAACTAAAAAATATCGGTGATCGGTTAACTCAATTTTTTTTTATAAGCCCTTAATGCTCAAATTTGTATAAAATGTGTAAAAATCACGATAATTTGCAAGTTATTTTGTAGATAAAAATTTATAAAATTTTTTTTGTTCATACTTAAGGTTCAAAATTTTAACACTAGGTTATCTATGAGCTACTCTTCAAAAATCTTTAAAAAAATTTCTACCGGAATTAGAGAAAAAAATTTTATGACTGTTTGAAATTTAAATATTTAAGAAATTGCATAAAATAGCGATTTATTCTCAAACGATTTTAAATATTTGTTATTATTCAAAAAGTATAAGTCGCAGATTTTTGAAATTTCTACCAGCTGTTAAGATTGGTATTTCTTTTATGCAATATTTTTTTCAAAATATTATATTGATTTTTAAGCCACTTATAGGCATTTAAAATATTCGATTTTTTTACATTTTATTTTTAAAATCGGTACTAAAATTTGGCTACTACAAAATACTTGAAAATTTAATAGAAGATTCCACAGAAGTAGTTCTTAATGTCATTCAAAAATTATTAAAATCCATAGGCACAATTTTTTTTTACAAGCGTTTGAACAGCGAATATTGACATAAAATTACTTGTAAAATATAATATAATGTAGAATGTTCTAGACTGACAAACTATATCGCTGTATGCAACTGCCAACCCATCCTAATTGAAAAATATATTTATCGTTTCAAAATAAAATATACTTTTTACAATGTTTATAAATAACAATGTATTATATCCTAGACAAACATATGAACTCCGTTCAGAATCGTTATTCGTATACAATGATATCTATCATTGCATTCAAATTTAACAAATCCATAATAATGACCTATCCTATAAGCGAGGTGCACTCCACCCCTAACTGTACAGCAGAGCGAGGCCCATCCGGTTCTTTTTTGTAAATAAAATGCATATCAATATAATACTAATTAAAAAACTAATTAGGTTTTATAATTTTCAATCAAATAACAAAAGTATGATGTCATCAAAACTTAATACTTTTCAATAAAATAATGAAAGAAGGTAATTATAAAATATTAGTAAAAATATAATGTATTATTAAAATGTATTAAATATGTATACTAGCGTACAGAATAAAACTATAATATTAAAATAATTTTTGTGGTTAGTGTAAACGTCTTTAACAAATCCTAAGATGGACGACACATTTTTCTGACATCAATATTTAATAGCATAAATGCGAAATACATTTATTCTTTTTGCCCTTTTAAGATTTAGATATACAAGGTAATATATTTTAAAGATATTTATTTACTCTTTTTTTGGCATAAAAGAAAAAAAATAAAAGCTACAACCTATACGAAATATTATCTAATAGATTCTCGAGGTATTTGAACCCTCGATTTTTATTGAAAATTCAATCAGAAAATATTTTACCGAAATTTACTATGTATACATGTTAGAGTATTGAATATTGAAGGATGAACGGTGTACTAACCATAAATCGGTAGCGAGGTGAAAAGGTGAAAATGAGATGGTAAAAAAATAAAAATAAAAAAATTTAGAGAAGACGATTTTTCGCTGTATTACTTCTTCTCGTTTAAATTATCGATACTACTCATATGTGAGTGAATATGCATTCATGCGTATTTATGTGTTTTTGGTATACTGACAACGGTAAAAAACAAAACGAAAAAATTCATTCTATGTTAGAATATTTTAAAAATGCGAAGATGGGGGTGGAAAACGAAAAGCAACAGAAGCGTATACCAAGCGTTTTCAAGCGTTAATCGAAACCCGTAGTCAGACATACGTCATCGTCGATGTAGGTATATTTATAATATAAACTCGTACATATTTATTATAATTTGTTCGCTCGTTTGTCCGTTCGTCCGTCCATCGTCCGTTCGACGGTGCGGAATGCGTTTACAAACGACAACACTGGTTTGTTGATTTCACAGTTGACCTTCGCGGATGAACGACAAGATTCCGTAACGAGGATACGGCTTCAGGGCTAGACGGGCGTGAGCGGAGGTGTGCGAAACGAAGTAAATGTTTTCGGAGACCGTTCGGCCGTACGAGCAAGCGGTAGCGGTGACGGTCGAAGAAACGAAAACGGTCAGCCGTGGTGATACACGTGGACCGCACTAATCCACGGAGCCCGCAAATTGAGATGGCCTTGTGTGTCCGCTCCGATCCCTAAATACGTCTCTTAGACCTTTCCACGCGTCCTTTGCGATCCCGTCAGGGTTCTTTCTACTCCGTCGCGCCAACCCGTCCACCATCTACGCCGCCACCGGATTTCACGGTGTACCGACAGCTCGAGGGGAACGTTGGACTACTAATTGTCCGTTCATTAGAGATCCAATTATAACGCCACCGACTATGTACCTAAGTAAACGCGGACCGTCAGCACCGGAATGGAAATCTCTGAAAGTCGATTCTCTCGTCCCTCCGCATCCGGTTAAGCAAAATTACTCTACTACGGTGAAATTCTTCCGGCGTTTTTGACGAGCTCATATATTTTATTCGTTTTGTTCTTCTATTTTATACTATTGAATAGCATAACAGTGAAGGTTAGTGCTGGTCGCGTAGAAATCATTTCTAAATCGTATTTCTCCCTCTTTCTCTCTTTCTCTCTCTCACTCTACGAATTCACGTGATTTTTAACTTTTTCAACTAAACGCACGATATCGTAATTTTTAATACGAGTTTCGCACGGTTAACGTATCCGTATTGGTTATCGTGTCAACGGACCGCCGAATAAAATCCCTAGAGACCGCGAGACATGCGTGCGTACATAAAATGCCGCTAGAAACCGGCGAAAAATGAAATATTCAAATAAAATATAATACAATATCGTGTAGCATATAATATGTGCATGCAAAATTGTCTTTACAATTTCTCTACTAAAACGTCCAGTATGACTAGATAAATTATATTAACAATAATAATGTAAGAAGTATTCGCTTTTATTTTTAGCTATCTACGTATTCATACCCAATTTTAACAACCGCATTTTGATTACATTGAAAATATTTCATTTAAAATACATTGAAAAACTATGTCATATCTAAGTAGATAAACACAATATCATACAAAATATCATACTTAAAACGTATTATAAACCAAAGGTCCGTTGTTTTAGTGACACATGTGAAAATAAATATTAAAAAATATATCACATAAAATGTTAAGTTACATAAGATTATAAAAATAATGAAAATTTAAAATGTAATTTACTAAAATCATAAAACGTATAAGCATTCATCGATTGGATACATTAATTAGGAAAATAAAATCGTATTTATTTGTTATTGTGAGCATATTTAATAAGCATAATTAATAAACTATAAAACTATATTTTATTGAAGTAATTATTATTAAGTATAGTGAATAAATAAACATTATTTATTCACTTTCATTAATACACATTTCAATGAACCCACTATTCTGTCCGCCAGTCGTGATAATCTATATGATTATGTCCAGCACGAAAATACTCGTGTCAGAATGTTATCGTTTTCTTGCGGGATTTCTGGCCGAAAGACAAACCGTTTTGTTGACACGAAGACGGACGGCGTACACAGAGATCGCGATAGTTCAACACGTTGAGTGGCTATATGTGCTTACTACTCATGCTCAATTGGCATAGTGTAATGTTGAATATTGACAAAGTTTAACAGCGATGTTTGCAGACAAACAACTGAAACGATGTAGGATATAATATCATGTTTAAAATATAACATCTCACTATATATGGTTATATGGTGTGAAGCGCGCGAGCAATAAACTGTTTACGTGCGGCGTATACTTTTGAACCGTTGAACATCCAAAGACAAAATTTTATTGCATTTATTTACCCGTGTTAATCAAAAACCTGTTGTTACTTCAAAATATTTACATTCGGTAAATAATATTTTCTTTGTAACTATACAGTGATGGCTCGCAAAACTATACTTATCTAATCGTATCTTACACGGCAAAAATAACTTATTTTTAATTTAATCATCATCTGTTTCCATCAGTCAATGCGACTACAATGATTTTAAAACAATACACCACGATTGGAAATTAGAACACTTAAGTTATCCGAAATATGGTTGTTATTATCGTCGCCATTGATATCAATATTGTTGTACTTTCATTTGTATTATATTCTGATATCGACAACAATATTGATCATCGATTGTATTACAGATATACATTGAGAGCAATTAAAGAGAAATTTATTGGACTTAGAACATTTGAGCTTTTATGCCACACAATTTTATTGCAAAACTCCATACAATAAAACACATGACAATATTTTTAATAATTATATACTCGAAACTTTAAGTTTCACATCTGTTTACTGCAGGAATTTAATCGTGAAAAATGCATTTCATCTGAAACATCACGAACAAAAGTAGATAGGTAAAAGTAAATTTACCGGAAAGTATTTAATGGGGTAGCATTAATTATTCTACAAGCAGTATAGGTCAGGGATGTCAAACATTTAAGTAGGTGCTGTATGTTAACCTTTTTTTCCCGATGAAATCTAAAAACAATACAAATCCTTCGACATATCTACTATATAAGTTACAGATACAGATAAAAATTATAAAGTAATTCAAATTTAATTTAACAATATCAAAGTTCATCAATTTATAATCTTTTTTTTTGTAGTATATGTTATAACAGTTTTACATTTAGAACAAAATAGTCATTGTTCAGATCGGATTCAATCTTTTTTTCCACTTCAGCAAAATTTTTTGCATTAATATCATCAGCAGAATTTCTTATCAATAATATAAAATAAAAATATTTTGGATAGAGTAGAAAGATATTATTTAAAAGAAAATATTTACTTGTAACAGCAACAATTTTAATTTTAACTGTCAAAATAACATTTAGTATGAATAAATAGTAAACCTATATAAAATAATATTAATAATTATTTAAAAAAAATCTAAAATCAAAATATTGGTTTGTGCTTAATAATCTTACGCATTTTATCTGTTTTTTTTTTTTTTTTTTTTAATTTTCTGTTTAGTCTGATAAGCCGAAAATGAAATGTTTAAAAATAGATAAATAATTTATCGAATAATCGAATAAACCGGTGTCTATTGACACAACCCGTGTACGGTTCTTTGTATACCTTTCGAACTTGACGGAACGGTGCGAAACCATTATTGACTCCGTATCAGTATTTCAGCGCTTAATAATAAATTAGACCTGTTATCGGAAATACAGTGATCTGGTAGTGTGGTCTACATACCGACAGGTGCGAGCAAATCGCCAATAATTTCGCCTACTTAGTTTAAAATTGCAACCACTCGAATACTTTACGAACGCGAGTTGTAAACTTGAAATATTTTCAAATGATATGAATACGGAATAGAGTGAATGAGATATATCATAATGTTGTTCCGAATTCGGTAGTCTTGTTTCACGAACGAAGTACTTGCGTGACAACGGTTTCGAGTCCAATGGCATCGATGTCGCATGATTGCGAGGAGTCCAGTACCCCGGGACTACCAGGTCCTTGACGATCATCGCAGGACAAATAGCGTTGGATGGGGTCGTCCGGGATCATTTTCACTTCGGACTGCGTTCAAAGGCTATACGCGCGATGCGTCTGCGGTAGCAGCGTGATTAGAGTAAGAGGATGGTTAGGTGAGGGGACGGATCGTTGGAAGGGGCGTCAATGGTATAAGGAAAACAATATTACACAATACACATATTATACTCGGCGCGTGTTTTCAAGCCTACCTACACGGTCCTTTGGCAAAGAGTATTCTGCAGCGCACGGTCGGTCACACCCAGCGATGAATATTTACACAAGACAGACCTAGCAGTCATCTTCCGCACACCAACCGTGCCCGGTTTTTGGCTTCAGCGATAAGAATAAGGTTCACTTTTGCGCTCAGAAATGCAAACACACACACACACACACACACACACACACATAAACACACAGGAAAATCTCCTGGTGTGATAGTAGTGGGTTAGTTAGACAGTTCACCGAACATTGACTACGACGCGAAAGTAAGTGTATACGTAAAACGAGCCTTCAATTTTTAAATAAAGCATTATTGTACGTAATTTAATATCAAAAACGTGAACAAGAAATGGCGGGTTAGAAAACGCTCAATTGCCGATGCACATCGACGTATATTTTTTATGAATCGACTGTATAAAAAATATAACTGTAACTCTGTTATAGGTAGTTACAGATTTTATTCCAAACACCGATAAGATGTTAAAACCAGTAGTACATTTAAAATTATTTTTTTTTTTTTAATAATTCACACATTATTTTTGTTATTTAATTAATTGTGATACGCAGGAAACTAATTTATAATAAATATTACATAATGTGATAAATTACTAAACATTTTAGAACATAGCAATTAAAATATCAAGAATAATTTATTTCAAATGTGATAAACATTTTTTGATGCATTTAAGACTTAATTTTAACTTTTTTTTTTGTCTACATATAAAAAATTAAAACTAAAAGTTGTTTCTAGTTCATTTTTATAATCTTCATTTCATTACTATTCATGCAAAAACTCAACCAAATTCTCCTTTATTTGTGTTCAATAAAATTCCATATTAAAAATATTTTTTTAAGCTATTTATAGACGATTGAAATTTTCAATTTTTTTTTTATTTTTTTTTTTATTGTTTTTTATTATTTTTTTTGTGTCTGACGACACTTTTTTTGGCAGTAAAAATGCTTCAATTTGCTTATGTAGCAACTTTTCTGAAAGAAAAGTGAATCTATTTGGTACTTTGGGGGGTCAAAAGTAAAAAATTTTCAATATTTTTAAATGCGACGGGAAAAACCCTAAAAAAATAAGGGAAAAACGGGAGTTTTTACGCAAAACCAGTTTTCGACAAAATCAAATTTATAACTCAAAAACTAAACGATGTAAATACTTGAAATTTTCACCAAATGTTTAAATTAGCGTTCACTATACACCGTTAAATTTTCAAAGTATTTTGACTTTTATTGAGCTATTTATAGATTTTCAATTTTTTCAAGTATTTTTTTTTAAAATAACGATAAAATTTTTTTGGCCGGCCAGAAAATCTTGAAAATTGAATACAAGGTTTCTTATAAGTTTTTCCTTAACTGATAAAAAAAAATCTAAAATCGTAAGTCACAATTTTTTTTTATAAGTGCTCAAAGTTCCAATTTATACGAAATATGTAAAAATTGCGAAAATTTGCAAGTTATTTTGTAGATAAAAACTCATAAAATTTTTTCTGTTTATACTTAAGGTTCAAAATTTTCACACTAGGTTATCTATAAGCTATTCTTCAATAATCTTTAAAAAAAAAATCTACCGGACTTAGAGAAAAAAATTTTATGACTGTTTGAAATTTAAATATTTACGAAATTGCATAAAATAGCAATTTATTCTCAAACGATTTTAAATATTTGTTATAATTCAAAAAGTATAAGTCGCAGATTTTTGAAATTTCTACCAGCTGTTAAGATTAGTATTTCCTTTATGTCATATTTTTTTCAAAATATAATATTGATTTTTAAGCCACTTATAGGCATTTAAAATATTCGAATTTTTTACATTTTATTTTTATAATCGGTGATAAAAAAAATTTGGCTCCTACAAAATACTTGAAAATTTAATAGAAGATTCCACAGAAGTAGTTCTTAATTCAAAAATTATTAAAATCCATAGGCACAATTTTTTTGACTTATTTATAGACAATTTAAATTGTCAATTTTTCTATATTTTTCGTTTCAAAATAAAATATACTTATTACAATATTTATAAATAACTTTGCATTATATTCTAGACAAACATATTATCTCCGTTCAGAATTGTTTTTCGTATACAATGATACCTATCATTGAATTCAAATTTAGTAAATCCATTATAATGACCTATCCTATGAAGAGTCGCACTTCACCCCCAAGTGTACAGCAGAGCGTGGCCCATCCGGTTCTTTTTTTTTTTCTACTCTGTAACATTCAATAAGATATCCATATAACTTTTAATTATAATTAAAATATAAATTTATTATATTATACATATGAGAATTTATAAAAATTGTTCTAAATAAAAAACTCATATTTTCTGATATAATCAAACCAATAAATGATTTTTGTAATTAAAAGTACTTCGATAGCTGTGTTCATTACTATATATTTATATTTAAATTTTAAAAATAATTTTTACTAACAACAAATACAATGTTTAATATCCGTCAATACTAGTATTAATTACACTTTACTTATAACACACCAAGTTTAGTAATACTTGTGTATTATAATCACACTGTTATTGTGAACTAAAGCACAAATTTAAATAAAACTACTCGAAAAAAAATGTCAATAGTAAAAATACTAAATTACTATTTTTATCTTAAATCATTGTAACAAATCGTAAAATGATATTTTAGTAACACCTTATATTATTGTATTTAAATAAATATGGATGAAATTATGGTGTTATAGAAATCTACTCTTGATAGTACTTTCAATTGACTATCGAAGTCCTTCAACGACTAAGTTTTAACAGTATGTAAATCAAGTGCAATATAAGTGATTATAGACTTTGAGTACTATTCACCCCCCCCCCCCCCCACTGGATTTGCGTGCAAATGTTTACTCACATTTATCTATCGTTCAGCTGAAATCACATTTGAAGCGTTTCAGCTCATGGAGTGTAAGCGTGATTCTTTGTCAATTCCGTGCATTTAATAAATAATTCAACAAGAGGTCGACTGTAATGAATGTAAATAAGAAAAGCTTACAGTCTTCTCAAGATGTCTATTCCGAAACACACTCGAATCTGGGAATTCGACAGTTCGAGTGCATGTGATAATCCGTTTACGCTGCATACCCACCTTGATTTAACTGTTCTTAAATATTCAGCTATTCTTTTATGAATGTTACCGTAATATCTGCGCGCACGTTCTGTGTGTCTTACTAGAGAAAACAAAAAAACAGTGACGTAACTATATGCAATTCGTACGATTGAAAAATTATATTTTATAAAAAAAAAAAAGAATATAAAAATGTCTCGAGGAAAGCCATATTTTACATACAAATCACGATTAAATGGTTATATAATAAAATAATGAAAATTAAATTATTACCATCTAGTCGTATTGTCGATTAATTCTAAAAATTATAACAGTTTCCAAAAATTTGCTACTTATAGTTCTAGAATTATTTAAATTATAATACTTACAACTCGATTGAAACGATTGAATTACACAATACCTGTAAAAAAAAAAAATAAAAAAAATAAATAATTTAATAAATATTTTAAAATAATAATAACGTATCTTACGGATTATAAATAAAATAGGTATGCTACGTTAATTATTTTAAATACAAAAATTTCTCGTACAACTGACCTTTTGTACTTAAAATTTTTTAACATGACTTTTTGAACTTTAACTATCCAAACGGTAAACCTTGAACCATTACCCAAGTAAAATTTTATTTTTATTTTTGGATTACACTTTATACTTCAATAACAATTAATTTTCAATTCCAACATAATTTATGAGTAATATATGTATATATTTATGCATATATGTTAACAAAAATAATCGTTCAGTAATTACTGACTACATACAAAGTATTTGTGTAATGTATTAATTTAACATATTATTGTCAACAAAATGATACTTTATTTAATTTTAATGTATAATGTACTTATCTATTATCAGGGTCTTGCACCCGAATCATGTATTCGGGTTTCGGGTTTCGGGTGCTGGATGTATTTGGGTGTTCAAACGCCCGAATAAAAATGAAAACAAACATTTGGGTTTTCAAAACCATTATTATTCGGGTTAATATTGGTTAATATGGGTGCTGAGAAATCTGGATAAAACAGAACTTTTGATGACCCCTCCCCAAAAAAAAAAAATTTTTTTTATTGAGACCACGTCTATTTTATATTGTTATTGACTATATTTGGATTTATTTTACTAATAAAGTAATAAAGTAATAAATTATATCATATAATAGGTATAAGAAATAATTAAATACTGAATATTTTAATCAGAATCAATTAAATTATTAAACATTTTAATGGATTTTATTTTCAAGAAATTACCTATGATTGTTTGTAAGATTGTTCCTGTTATTATTATTATTGATTATTTAACTCTACAAAATCGAACTCACCACAAGAAATACATACGAAATGATTTGTCACATGAAGAAAGAAAAAAAATTGTTCGGGATTTCGGGTTAACCCGAATATTTATTCGGGTTTTGGTTAACACGGGTGTTTTGAAAACAGAATCATTCGGGTTATACGGGTTTCGGGTGTTTGCTTTTTTAAAGGTGTTTAGGGGTATTAGAAGTTCGGGTTAAATCGGGTGCAAGGCCCTGTCTATTATTATTGTTAATCTACTTAAAATACAAAATAAAACAATAATATAAAAACCCAGTTCCAGTGAAATTATTATAAAATGTTTGAAATATATTATTTCAACAGACACATTTAAAATTTCAATACACATCAATTTTAATAAAACTAGACAAAATTATAAAAACATATTATTAGTTTTATGTTAATGTTTTATTATTCGTTTTCTATATACTAATATAGATTTTCGATTTTATAAATCCCCTTTGTTCATCTCACCAAGCATATTAAACCTATATTTCACACTAAATGCATTATAGTTACATACGTTACAAGTTCTTAGTTATATAATTGAAACGTTGATTTCGTTTCACGAACATCAATAAAAACATTTACACAACATTATATTTATACTGCTGGGTTTTAATTTATTTTAAGATCAGTGTTTTGATAATAAAAGTAAAACTTGTCCGCTGTCAACTTATATAAAACAAATCCAAATTATTACAATGATTTCAAATCATAAAGAGCGACGAGAATAATAGAAAATAAAGTATATTCATGTTAGGTTGTACGAAAAAAATAAATATACTGTAACGAACAAATTCATCATTTCTAACCAGACGAGAAAAGACAAATCAACGGTAAAACACTTTAAACCCATGATGTCTTTTGGGAATATAGTTCAAAAAACTTTTTTCAGTAAAATATTCATTTGTCAAAATAAAAAGTGTAAGAACTCAAAAAAAAATACTTTTACGTCGTCACTTATTATTACAACATTACATATCATTATGTAATTTAGAATTTACAAAAGTATATATTAACAGGTTTCTAATGATTTTATGATTAATATAATTAAATCATAATCTTTACATTATATTTTATTGCCAGTAATAAATTTATTTCAAAAAATATATAAATAGGTAGTAAAATATCTCTATAAACATTATAATGAATACGAGTACAGTGATGAATAATAAATTATTACTTGTATAACTCATGTGTGAGTAAAAGCTTAACTGTATTAATATCATTCGATAATTGCCATTTTAATTAATATTTAAAACAAGAGTAAATTAACATTAAAACAAAGAAATAAAAATTGAGAATTATATTACGTACCACGTGATCTCGGTTAAAATTTTTAAATTCCGTTTAATTCAAATTCTCAGATTTAGGACTGTCTACCATTGTACAATTGTATAATTGTATTACCATTCTATAATACCTTGTACTTTTCTATAAATTTTTTGTTGAACTACGATTAATTAAATTTTTAGTATAATCATTTATATTTGGTTGTCTATAGTTTTATTTACACATTGGCTTGGCATTTCAAATATTCGAAAATAAACTATTTAACAGAGTTACTAAAGGGCTTATTTTTATTATGATGCAATCAATTCACTGCTCAATACATTATTTTTAGATTTAAATGTGTTTTCTTGTTAAATAAATAAATTATCATGGGAATTAACAATTTTTGAACTTTTAATACTAACAAAATAACTATCGATATGTGTATTATACTACATATATTTTATACATCTGTTATGTTATGCTATGTTGTTAAATCCCTCTTGTGATCATTTATCCGTGTACTGCCAACATTTTTTTTTTTTACAAAGCATTCTGCCATTTTGTTTTCGAAAACTCAAAATATATATGTATTGATTCTTACAAACTTACGAAATGTCGTAAAACCTATTATTGTAACAGACATTTATAAGATAAGCATACCGCCATCTGTAATTCAAGAAAAATTGGCCGGAATTTCACTGAAATATCATTAAAATATAATGTGATAAAAAAAAAAAAAGTCCTTGAAAGGTTTTTATCATTTTTAATTTTTTATTTATAATTCTATAATAAAGAGTATATCCGTTAGTTTTTAATAGCAGTAATGTAAATAAAGTATTTATCAATTTAATTTTGTAAATGGAAGTTAATGCGTGATATGAAACTATTTTATTATTTTCGTACATAAAATAGAATAATACACTCATGTTAGAACTGTAGTCGTTAACTATATAGATCCCATAAACAGTTATTTGTATACGAAAAAGATAATTGATATAATTTAGTACATGACGTTAAAAAGATGCTGGGAGAATCTTAGTTCACTCAATTAAAATAAAACAACTATAAAATAATGAGATCGATAGTCGCCGTCAAGCGGCAATGAGCATAATTTGTGTAGTCCTCATAAGACTGAAAAACGTATAAAATAACACGTCCAGAGGTGTGCCGCACTGTTGTAAGTTAATCCCAAAGCTCGTTTGCTATTCGTTGTATTGTATAGGTCAAATTATTCAAAAGTTGACAAGTGCCACGACAAGAGAAATGAGAAGGAATAAAATAAAAATAAAAGGCAGCAATGAAATCGCATTTTCGTAGATTCGATTCCGGAAACATGGAATATTCGTTTTCCCCTTGCCGTGTAATCAAATTTACCCGTTTGGTAACGACATTTGGCCTTTAAAAACAAAGACACCATAACAAAGTATTACACTGGTAATCATATTTGCTCAGTTCCAGAACACCGTGCTTAAATTTAAATAAAAGTTGCCTTAATAATTAACATCGAAGCATGTTCACTTAATACAATTCTAAAAATAAATTGGAAAACAATTTTAAGAATTAAATTTATCAAAGTCGATTGGTAAATTATATGGTTTAAATAATATCAATAATTAGGTATACATATTGATTTACCTATTCCATTTATGTATAGTTGTAAATCAGTAACTGGACATATTATTAAAAATACACGTACTTTATACAAGTTATACAAAACATCGTAACTACAATAGTTGTATTTATGTTTAATTCAAATTTACTTACACGTACAAACCAAATCTAATTAGATAAATAAAATAAAAACAACTTTCAGAATACTTGACTGCTCATGTTTACATATTCGTTACAATACAAACTCATTACTAAGTATTTATGTTTGTTTTTCATTAAATTGTATTGAGAAATAAAACATACAATTTTATTTCAAACAAAAATTATTAATACGTAGTTTGGAAAAAAAAACAGTGTACTTGTTCACAAAATTTAATTATTCATTTTAGACATATAATATAAAATTTAAAAATTACAATTTAAAATGAAATAATTATAAACCATGAATGTGATTCACAACAATCGACGGGCTTGTACGTTTCAAAATATTATCGCTTCCATAAAATGTGAACGTAACGAAAACTACTATTTCAGTACATTCAATTCTATATAAATATTAAACATATGAGGATACAGCCATGAGTGCATTATAATTAGTATTATCACCATAGAACGTTTAAGTTCATTGAGCCATAAAAACGGAGACGATAAAAGCCAAATGATATTCGTCTGATCGCACTAAAAGTACGGAAATTAAATACTCTTGTTAGTATAATATTATGCTGACAATAATAAGTTATTTTGTTGTGGAGGTGGTGGGGAGAGAGGAAAATAATTATCCGTCGGCAACGCGAACTTTAGCTGTAAAACGAGTATTCCAAAAATCGCCTTATTAATATAATACTATATCCCAATTATTCAGTGAGCAAAGGCAAACTGGTACGGTAACAGTAATAATAATATGATCAAACGAACACCGTCATTCCGCCCATCAGCCCCCTCCCGGTCCCGTTCGATTAAACCCTTCGAACGTCAACGGAGCAACCCCCACACAGTTAGTGGATGTCCATTAATATCGCTTAAGCCGCTAGCGCTGGTAGACGATTTTGTCGTTTAAGCTTTATGTACGTGTGCCATCTACTGCGCCTGGGCGCGACATCGGACGGAGACGCGGATGAGACACGCCGCCGAAGAAGTCGCAAGTGCAGATGAACAAGGGTATCCCATTATGTGTATAAGCGCTCAGTGATTACGGTTTAGACACTTCCTTTTAGGCGTCTCTCCGTCCCTCTTCCTCCGCTTCCTAAGGGCGGTGGTGGTGTGTCCTATTTTCACGCGAAATCGCTATCTATTTATTTTATTCCGCATCGCCGACGCGCCGTCGTCGTCAAACACTTTTTAACAGGATCATCGGCTTAAGCCTACAATATGACACGATGGAAAACGACGAAGAAACGACGTAACAATAATAACCCGTTCTTTGTTTCTTTTCGTGGTACGGCGTCAGGACAATGGACGATATTTCCGTATCGCTTTGTCCCTCTCTACAGGTGCGCGGTGCACGAAACGTATACAATTATATGTTTCATAACAGTATATCGAATTTGTGGACAGTAAAAACACTGTATCGATATAATAACGGAAAAATAAATTATTGTATTATTCATTCGAGCGATTCCGCATTAGAGTTTGATCAACGGAGTCAATGACGTGACGAACCCAAACATTTTCAGAGGTTAGTATATTAGTATATCCAGTTAGTGGCTACTGGATACTGACATTCGTTTATATCAATATTAAAATATATTTCTGTATGTTATTTACTTAAATTCTTAATTATGAATGTAAATGATTACCAACCCACCCAGAGGTACCCACTACCCCTCAAAAACTTTGAGACTGCCACCTCTCCATTACCCTCATCGCCACGCCACTGAACGGTGTTAAATTCATATTTTCTGTCAATATCAAATCCATATACATAACCGGAAATCTAAGCATTTAACATTACTCGTTATATTTTAAATTATCTAGTACACGCTGCGAATGCATTAAAACTCCATAAAGTTTCGTGTTTAAAAACAAATATTATATTTAATAGGGTTTTAAGTTTATAGTAGAAAGTTTCGTCGTAAAAACATTTCTTTCCGGTGATTAAATGTACAAATGATCATTGAAAACTATCCACAGTGTTACTATATAGTATACCATTAAAATATTGTTATCTTAAACGCACAAAATCATTTAAGCAATTGTTTTTTTCTGAAAAATAACTGATTTGATAGACATCAGTATCATTTATCCGTCCTTATATCACTCACCCTATCGTGAAGCCTCATCCGACCTAAAAGTTACGCTTTTTTCTAAACTACTATTGTTTGCCTACACGAAATACATCCCTGTGATATTAATTATATTAAGTGAATTTTGTACATTAGACAAATTGTATTTACTTTAAAATTGTAATAGTTGTCATGGAAACTAAAGCAATGAAATAGTGGTAGTTGTTTATTGCGAGCGAAGCGATCGATGATTGATGATCAAAAGCGAGTATTTAATAATTTTAATTTAACTGCATGTGTTTGAAATTCAACATTCCAATTAATAGATTGCGTGGTTAGTGTCAAGTAACATTTTAGACTTTGCCACACCGTATAAATGAAGAGCCAAATTATGTGCATTTTTGAATCGACGTGTAATTATAGAAATTATTCAGCACAGATATAATGAATAATCTACAACGGATTTTTAGGTTCACCGCACTACTAAAATCAGTTGATTATACACTCATTAGTATTTAGCGTTTGGTACGTTTTGTATATGCCTTTGATCCATTGTTAAATATTTCATAAATAATTCAAATATTGTTAGCGTAAAATATGACAAAATCCTTAAAATTTTATTTTGTAATATTTTTTTGTGACTTTCCAATATTTTATTTTTTTTTTTACAAAAAATCTATTCCCAAATTTCACAAATTATTTAGTAATGCTCAAAACAACGGTATACAATAAAATAAAATGCACACATTATAGTAAGACCATTACATGATTCGTAAGATTCAGAAATTTTGAGTCAGAATTTAAAAATTACTAACCGTTATTCTTATACAAGGCATTCCTATGAACGGAAATGGATTCTTACTGGTATTTGATATGTGAACATTAAACATATTCAACATATTCAACATATTCAACTATTCAATAATATAAAAAGTAATTGCAATCATTCATCTTCGAGGTTTGTTTAAATTCCGCTTTTTTCTTTCGTTTTAGAGTTTATAAATGATATTGTCAAACATTTTAAAACGTTCATCAACAGATCGTTCGAATCTAATTAGACACTAAAATATTTCTGTACCGTGACTATTGGGAAACAATAATATCATATACCATTTGATCGTCTTCTTGTCGTGCGTTTCATTTCCCAGCGCGAGATAAAAACATTCCTATTGTTCCGAATCAATACACGATTGAATAGAAGTTATGAATTCGAACAGATTAAAAATTAAACACGGTTTTGTATAGAAAATAATACACCGTCACAAGTACTCCTTATTGCCGTTTCTCATGCACGTCCTCCACCGTACCGCACCCCCCACAGTGACACACCACATCTGAGAGTCCCGTCATTCTGGAACAATATGTACGATTTCTACGGTGAAAAACGAACCGATTGAATCATATTTTAAAGTTGCACGTTCAATGTAATTAAAACCGTTACGCCAGCTTCAGAATCGATGAAAAGGAACACCGTGACGCACGAATGACGATGTGCGTGGGAGGGAAGGCACCTGTACGTGTGAGGTCCGTATGGTATTCAAACGTCGCGAAAACATCTGTGAGACTTTGCTAAATATTTGTTATGAATTTTGTCAGCAAAACCATTGCTGAGCATAATAAAATACTCATTATAATTACTCAATTCGTCCGTTTCTTTTCGCATGCATAATAAACATCATTTTGTGTTCCTTTTTTCTTCTATCCGTTTGTACGTGAGTTGCTACTTACATGATTAACAAACGTTGGATGGTGAATATTTAATAATAAGATACTGAATCCGTAACATGGTATCTGTGGGAAAACTCCCGCCGTCCGAAACATTATAGACAACTTCATAAACTGAAGTACGTAATTGCACATCAATGTTGCGAATGGTATGCCTAAGTGTATTTTATTTTCATCGCTCACGAGAACAGAGTAATATTGTACTGAATATTAACATCAACGATTCACAGGAGTTATTTCCTTTGAACCGATAACATTCAAACTCTATGGGATTTTTAAAAATAAACTACAATGGTATTACGCGATTTTTCTTTGTATATTTTTTTAGAACACATCAAGACATAATGGCTTTAATACCCGTGAAACTATCGTAGTACCATATCCGAACTAATATTTTCTACACTGTGTACCGGACAGTATTTGATTAAACTCTACACATTGTTTCTCAAAAATGTATGGAAAATCTTCAAGTTGACATTTACTGTTAAACTCTGAACGTAACAAATAATAGAAACAAAAATAACATCCGTTAAATATACATTTTTTTTTTTTTTCATTTTATTAGTGTCATTCTAAGTTAAATAATAATTTATAACTTCCATAATGTGACTATCACTTGAAGCTTCATTTCAGTTCGAATGACATACAAAAAATATTAATTAAAACTGACACTTGAGAAAAATTTTCTACAATATATCATTGTATTTATTTAGTTTTAAAAGCTCAATTACTTTATTTTCAAATAAAGTAGACAATAACAGATTGTTTGAAATAATGGACTACCATGGTTTTTTCTTTCGTATTGAATTGAAATCCAGAACTCATTTTTACAAAATCACTAATAAATAATTTTATGAAATTTAAAAATGTTATAAATAAAAAACATCTTACGTACACAACTCGTAAGTGTATTATTTATTACATTTTCTACAGAATTCATTTATGAACATTAATCTGCGATTCGATTTTAAAATCATAAAACTATAAATGTACATAATTTTATAATACAATATGACTACAGTAGATTCTCGTTATGTCGAATCTCAAGGGGAACAGAAAAAAGTTCGATATATCGAGTTTTATCAAAAAATAAAAAAAATAATATAAATGTATGTTGTATAATAAATAATATGAATGCCTAAAATACATAATTTAAATACTTAAAATACTAAAAGACTGAATAAATTATTTTTTTAAACAAAATCTGTCATTAAAGTTTGCATAATATTACTTCTTTCTGTTACAACGTCTTCCAAATTAGATAATGCAGAAAATGCCTTATCTTCTATAACTGTAATAGTCTCAACAAAATTTCTTAGTGTTTTTAAAGCATATTTAATCATAAATTTAACTATAAATTTAATCATAAATTTAATCTAAATCACAATCGCCATACTGCACAATGTATGCAATGTACTGCACAATTCCTATTTTAACCGTAATAAAAATATTATTTGTGAACTCGAGATAACGAAAAACGATTAATTTTATATCGAGTTATCGAGAGCAAAACACTATTAAGTGTAATAGTTATTTCCAAGGGTTTCCAAAGCAGTTCGAGACAACGAAAAATTCGAGATAGCGACGTTCAACATTTTAAGAATCTACTGTATTATATTTTAAAATAATTTTAATTTTAAATAACTAGTTGTAAATATTTTTTTATTAATATAAAAATTAATAAAAAAATATTTTAAATATTAATTATATAAATTATTAAATGAAGTACGACAGAGCTTTACATTTTTTTTACTAAGTTTATTTTAAGTGCAATTTTCAAGAAAGTATAAAAATATTTATATATGCATTAAGGTTTTAGTAAATAAAAGTACGTATATTCAATATATATACTACATCGAATACAGGGAAACCGTACATAAAAAAAAGTATCAAAATTGTTATTCTTTTTCGAAAATAAATTCTGGGAAGACTTCAGAATGATAAACATATTGAATATTTTAGCTTAAAGTAAGTTTAACTCCAGTAGTTTATATAATAAAGAAATGTTATACATGAACAAGCATTAATATGTTGTAGGTTGTAAGAATCTTGTAACGTTCAATTTGTATTAACTAAATTGATACAAATTTATTTATCTAAAAAAGTATTATCTATACACTTAACTGTACCACAATTTAATTTTTATATATATTTTAAGATATTTTTATTTTTATTATTTTTATATTTTTAATTATGTCAAATAATAATTATAATAATTGACCTCTTGTAATTAGATAAATAACTGTTAATTATCAATTACAATTTAAAAATCTAGTGTTTATATAAAGATTATTATAATTACGATTCGATTTTAGTGTAATAATTTTAAATTCAGTGACACTTACGTATTTATAGTACTTTCTTAGTTATAATTACTGCATATGATTGAACGCTATTTTCTCTAACAACTAATTTTATAAAAAAGAAAAAACGAGCATCATTACTAATATTCATTTCTTATATACTATGGATCATTTTTTACTGTTCTAAATAATTTGTATTGAAAAATTTTAATTTCTTTTTTTTATGAGCACATATATTTGCTTATAAATCTACTAAGTTAGTAGATAATATTAACTCTGAGTAAAATAAGTACAATTAAGAAGGGTTCATAGTATCCATTTATAAGTCAGTTAATTTATTCATTTCCAGTAGACACATATTATGAGATTTCACAAAGCTACTACCCAATTTTTACTTTGATTAATAACAACATAACAATAATCTAGCCTTATACGGTTCAGTGTGTAGACTAACGATTTTATTAAATACAATTTTAACGAGCTGTTGAATGAAAACGCGATGCAATTGAACCGCAATGCATTGACTTTCATATGTATTTCGGAAAAAAAATAATAATAAATTAAAACGTCACACTAATAGTGCGGATTAGAAAAAATAATGCTTTCGAGTATACCCTTGTGCATATACATTAATACCGATGGATACGGGAAAAGCAATATGCCATCGCACAGAGGATTTCCGCACACGCGCATATTTACATCATTCTCGTGTATTCAGCATAAACTGCGATTATTACTTTCCATCTATAGCACTGCAATAACGCAGATAATATTCTCTATTACAACTACCGCTACAACAACTACTACTACTACGACTATTACTATTTACTACTCCTACAATTCAACTGGTAGCCATATATTTCAACTCTTTATATTAAATATAATATACATCATAACGGTGCACCACAATGCCAAGCTCGAGGAATTGCATCTGCTTCATGTCGAAATAATTGAAAGCTGATCTTTATGTGAATAAATTGAATCCGCAATAATCTAATGTAACTTGATAGCATACCTTTATGTTCACCAGTTGCTTACTGTAAGTCAATTAATGGGAATTAATGGTTTAGTAATGTGTATGTGTGTATAAATTACCGGATGAATCTGACTTTGGTCGAACTCGCTCACACTTTTTAAACATTTCCTTACGTTAACTACATGTATGTCCGTGGTGCTCCTATACCTGCGTTCGCCTGGAGAGCAAGACATTGCATTACGGTATTTTAATTTTTATACGTCTACATATTTCGAGATAAGCAATTTGTAAACCTAATTTTGAAACAGAAATTGGTATTTAAATATTTAACTTTCATCAAACTATCCGCAAACTATACCGGTTTAAATATTAAGATCGCCACTACATCCAGTGCGTGTATGAAAAGATTAATGGTAATAAAAGCGTGACTCACGTTTATCATTTAATCGTATGCTTAAACAAATACGCCTAATATAAAATATACCTACTAAGCAAATTAAACATTTAACAGATATAAATTGAACAAAATGTTCAACAACTTTAAAATATAAATTTATTATGTAAATTAAATTTGTATAATTAATAATAATAATATGAATCTAATAAGATTGTCTATAAAGGTAGAAAATTGTCTAAAATGGTGCGTGTCTTATTAATATAATGAGTATCATTTCGTCTTAGAATATTAACGAGTACGGATATTATGATGAAGGAAACTGGTTGATTTTAATCAAAATCTACGGAATTATACAGCCCTTATTTTATTGTAAATTATTTAATAACTATTATTTGAAGATCGTTAATACTAGTTTTCATTTTTTATACTACACGGATCATTTTTAACTATTCTAAATACTTTGCATTGGAAAATTTGAATTTATTTTTTATGTGAATACATAAATTTACTCCGAGTAAGATAAATACAATAAATAGGCGCTCATAGTACTCATTTATAAATCAATTAATACACCAACTAGAAGAAAAAATTGTAAGAATATTGTCAGCTTTCGTTTCTTCTGGTACATTTTTTTATGGAAAAAATACATTATTATTTTGGCTTTGTAAAGTGAGAGTAATTCATTGGTGTTTTCCTTAAAGTATCAACAAGCAATTTATAAGATTAAGATGATCTTCTTCCTTTAAAAGACATTTACATTTTGTACGGGTAACAAACTTCGGTAGTATACACAGTATTCAGAATACTATATTCAAAATACTTTTTAAGTATTCTGTATATTTTCAAATACTTTTTTTTAAAGTACTTAATCTACTGTTATGAATACTTTATACAAGTATTCTGAGAACAGTGTTCCAAATAATTTTTGTAGCGTTCACTCACCTTTTTTAAATAATTTCGCAATTTTTTCGTCTTATAAATTGCATTTTTACACGATTTTATAAAGGTACATAGTATTTTGTAGTTATATTTTATTATTTTATACTGTTGCATTTTTAATGAAGCAAAATTTTTTTTCAATCTTTTAACAAACGCTAATGAGCCAGTAGCAAGATTAAGGTAATTATATCAATGAAATATAAATATATTACTATATGTATATTTATAAATATGAATATAAGTACTCTCAGAAAAAAAAAATTGGAAATTATTTGGAATGCTTTTGTAGTATTTTAAATGATGCATTTAGAATAATATTTGAGCATTTAATATTATTATAAATACTTCTATAATAATATTAAATACTAAAATCTGATGGGTAAGAAAGTACATTTTTATGTCGTACATCGAAAACAATACAACCTGCCACGCGTCAACTAATAACCAGACGGCACATTAAAATAAAACATTAATATGTATTAATTTAAATTTTGATGATTAAAACGAATATGTATCAACGAATAATAATATTTTTTCATCTTCAAATTATGTATAGTGTATACTTGTATATTGTATGTGTACGAGTATATTATGTATTTATATCTATTTTATAATTTGAAATTTATCTCAACTACAAAATATTACTTACCTAATAAACATCAGATTAACTTGATTTTAAATGAATACATAATTAATAAAATAATAAAATTGAAACAAAAATTATTAAATTGTTTTTATTTATAAATTAATAAATAAACTATTAAATCATATATTCACTAATATATAAAAAATACTTATTATTAAACCTACGTGATTTAATTTAATTAACTAGTAGAAATATAGTTACATACATTTCCACAGGTAATGACAATAATAGTATTTACTCGATCAAACACATTTTATGATACATGATTGGTCGTATCTAGATAATAAAAAAGTAAAATCTGACTAAATATTAGTTCAGCTAATACAGGTTAAATATGTTATTATGAATTACACATTTTTAATTAAGAACCATTTAATTATTTCTAATTTTGAATCAATAATAAAGTAAATTATATTCTGTGTGATAAATTATAACTTGCATTCATTATAATATTAACTATATTTTACTGTATTAACATTGTAGAATAATGGTATGGAAGCTGTAGCATGATTGATTACGTTTTTATCATCAAGAACCACTGACGACAATATTGAATTTTGGATATGATTACAGTAACCTAAATCTCTTAAAACAATACATTTGAAATAATATTTCGATTAAAATGTTAAAGAAAACGAGAAAATATTAAAAATATAAAATCACAAATGTATACCTATAGTAAAATCAAGTAAATCGTAACTATGTGTTTAAAATTACCTATTTACAAGAAAAACTAAAGTATTCAGATATTCTAGACGGTTATTAGCGTTTTCTCACTAGGTGCATGCAAAAAAAAATAAATATTTTTGCTGTTTTCTAAAAAAAATGAACTATGAATACCTATGTATTTCCTTCACGTTTCCTTACCCCCTTTTTTATGATGTAAAAAATAAATAATAAAACTTTTGATTTATTTATTTTCGAAATATTTTTTTAGAATTATTCCTATATTTATAATGCTAATGACTTTGTTCATTAAACCGCTAACAAAACATTAACGAAATTAACAAAATTAACTTGTTATACTCAAACATAACGAATTCATTAGATAATTAGGACAACTAAATGCATATTTGTAATAATATTGAAAAATAATAATAATAATAATAACAAATAAATAATAATTAATAACTATACATTAAATCTATTGATTTTACTTGAAATTCATAAAAATATATACAATATTTTTAATAAATTAAAATCTGCAAATTCTGTATTTTTAAGTTATCTTTAATTTGTTTATAATTTAAACATTTTTATTAGTCAATTTTTACTGATTTTTTTATTTTCATGTATAATCCATCCAACTGAAAAATAGATATTTTTATCCAAAACAGCATGATCATTTTAATGTATTGTTTTTATTACACTCGAAGAAAAAAACTGATAACATGGGGTAATCAATAACAAATGTACATTTTACAGTGAGTTCAAATAAAAACTTCCATTATCCATATTACATCGCCCCCCTCCGATAGAAGACCCCTGACCTAAACTGATTAGGAACAAAAGTTCAATGATGTAAAAAAAATTTAAAAAGGTGGAGTTACCTAGAGAACTCATCAGATCTATGTGAGTGTGACGAAGGAAAAACATAGGATAACCTACTGAAATACTGTAAATGTCTATTCACCTAACATGACAATGATCTCACAGAAACATATATGGTATACGCATATACGCTATAAATATGGTCCAATATTGGTCAAATGAGATATGAGAATTTGGATAGCAAAGATTAACCCGTAACTAGTCACCTGAAAATAGTTACACAGACAATCACGTCGGGTCATATTGACCCGTAGTTTGAATTTCTTTTTATTTCTTATTTGATGATGATCTTTACAAATTTCAGACTAATTTATTAATAAAAAACAACTTTATATTAAAAATCCTTTACTTCACTTATGGTATATTGAAAAAAAATAATAATTGAAACAATATTTATTCATAAAAATAATCGTTATAATATAATGAAATAACATAAAAAAAAAAATGATTTCTGTTTTTTCGATCTCCTTTAAATCAAGTATAAATGTAAAGTTATAATAAAAATAAAATTTTTTTGTAAAATTTAAAGATTTTCTTCACATTGCAAACAAACAGTAGCCGAATGTATTTTACAAATATTTTGTTTACATACCTTACAAATATCACTGTACTTATTGTCTTTTGTGCTCGGACAAATATAACACCTCTTACGTTTTTTAGAATCCCTTGTATTGTCGACTTCATCTGTTACTTTAACCTGTTCTTTATTAATTCCTTGATTACCCAAATATATCCATATTTTTTGTCGAAGACTGCGTAGAATGTGAAGATTATTTCCTCTTCGAATTATATGATCAAGTGTAAGACTTTTGGATAGATTTTTCAAAAATATTCTTCTTTTAATTTTTTCTTTCGTGTTACTTTTGAAAATAATATATGAATTTAGAGCAGAAACGTTAATAAAATGATTAAATATAGCCAATGGCCACCTTTTGGTTCTTCGACCAACATTGTAATTGCTGCAAAGCTGATCACATGTATCTACCCCACCTTTAGTTGAGTTGTAGAAAGTTATGATTTCTGGTTTTTTTTTTGCACCAGTATCTTCATCAATTAAATCATCATTATGCATGGTGGAAATTAATATGACAGACCTTGATTTTGCAGGTACATATGAAACCATTGATATTTCCTTAGTAAATCCGAAAATACTAGAATAAAGCTCTTTTTTCCTATTAGGAAGAAATTCTGGTGGAATTTCCCTTTTGTTTTTGCGCAACGTCCCAGTTAGTGTAATTTTATTCTCTAATAACCATTTCGCTAGAGGTATACTTGTGTACCAGTTATCGGTGGTGAGATTTCTTCCACTACCTTTTATTGGATTGACAAGACGTTGAACAATATCAAAAGGTGTGTTAACTTTTTTGAAAGAACCATCGGGCTGAGTTCCAGCATAAACTTCGAATTTCAACAGATAAAAGGTCCTACTATCTACCAACGCAAATACTTTTATTCCGTACCTTTTGGGCTTGTTTGGTAAGTACTGCCGAAAAGGGCACCTACCCCTAAATGGAATTAATTGTTCGTCTATTGTTGTGTATTCGGCTGGTGTATACGCAAGCTCAAATTTTTTCTCAAATAAATCGATTATTACGCGAATAGTTGCAAGTTTGTCAGTTTTTTTTCTTTCATCTCTGCTGTTTATGTCGTCAAATCGAATGCAACGATATAAAAATAAAAAACGTCTATATGACATTACTAATGAAAAAATAGAAGGTCCATCTTCATCCCATAACTCTTCAATATTCAAATGGGCAGCTCTATAAACACCAGACATCAACAATAAACCAATAAAAGCAGTCAATTCTATAGTATCCGTATCTTGGGCATCCATAACTCTCTTGTAATTTGTTCGTATTTTCAATATATATATATTTGTATTTTGTACTAAAATATCCATTAATTCCTCATCAAAAAACAATTTTAATGCGTCAAGTGGTGTTTTAGCATTTTTAGCCACACCTCGAACTCCAGGTAAATGAGTTATTAAATTATGTTGCCTAGTCCGACTACTTACTTTTATTGGTTTTTTATTCCATTTGATATTTTTATCTTTACTAAAATAAAAACTGTTTGATTCACTTAGATTGTTCACTTCATCATCATCTGAAGACACGCCTAAATCCGATTCAGTATCATGCTCACTTTCCTCAACATAATCTTCATCATTATCAGATTCATCATCAGACAATGGCTCTTCTTCTTCTTGTCTTAGGAATTCTACTTCTAACTCACTATCCGTGAAAAACTTAGCCATAATCTAAAATTCTAAAAAACAAATATTATTTAGTATTTATATAACTATACCGTATTATAATTAAACATTTATATACACATATACATGCATTTATAATAATAATAATAATAATAATAATAAAATTATTAAGTACTTACAATAAAATAATGAAATGAATATAAATTTAGTAACGTAAATAAACGTCTCACAGTGATGCGTCACACGTCAAATATCGGCGATACACTAATAGTCGTGTCGGGTCACTCGTCTTATATCTGAAGTGCACGAACGGTCGTCTCGGGTCAAATTAATGACTTAACTGATATAAAAATCAATATATGGTAAATTTAACATTTCACATGATAGATTAAGAAAGAAAAATAGATTACGGGATATTCTGTTGATTCCAAGTAAATTGAATCTAAAAATAGCATTTATCATTAGAGACGTCGGGTCTTGATGACCCGACGTGACTAATTACGGGTTAAATAAACCAAATCAATAAAGAATATAATTACCAATATATATTTTACGTGTACTTTACTTCTATTTTATGATTTTATGTTATTTGATTTCGTTTTCATACTTCATTTTATGGTATGTTATTTTTGATTTATATATTTTTAATTGTACTATTGCCTAACACGAAATAAAAAAAAAAAAATACTAGACTGGGACAAAGTCCCCAGTTACCACTCTCCAAATAACACCATTAGTTTTAATTAGTTTTTAATTGTATAGTACAGTAAAATATCTTTTTTTTTTTTTTTTTTTTTTTTTCCCGACGTTGCCAACCGGAAATCAACAAGTGATAATTATTTTCTAAAAATTTTTTTTTTTCTAAGACCAAAAATAAACAAATACGATTTTAATCCGCGTTGTTAACAGACATTCAACAGGTTTTCATTTATTATCGAAAATTTTTATAATCCCCTGTGGAAAAGGGTGTCAGAATATTTCCACGGTTTCCACAGCCAGTCGTAAGGGGCGACTAATGTGGTTGCGTCAGGTCGACAGCCGGTGTAAAAATTATGTCAAATAGAATGAGGAGTCCTTATCGATACTTAGGCGGTTTGTCCCATCTCGGTTGTGCGCGGGGACAACAAGTGAGAGGAAATATTATATCTAGAGGAGGAGGAGACCTGGATGTTGAAGTGTGTGATACCACCCGGACAGCCAGTGTGGTAGCTGTTCCACCAGTTATGTGTGCAGGTCTACCCAACACGGGTAATGTCAACGGTGTTGGGACATCACCATTGCGCCCCGGGTTAAATCTGAGTCTAGGTATGAGGGATAGATTTAAAGTGAGAATAGGCACGTGGAATGTTGGAACGTTGACAGGCAGAAGTAGAGAATTAGCAGAAGTATTGAAGAGAAGGAAAGTTAATATTTGTTGTGTACAGGAAACTAAATGGAAAGGAGAGAAAGCAAAAGAAATAGGAGAGGGCTATAAGGTAATATATTCAGGTAGGACTAGTACTAGGAATGGCGTTGGAGTAATATTGGATGATGAGATGAAAATTAAGGTAGTCGACGTAGGAAGGAAAAGTGATAGAATTATTACGGTAAAATTGGTATTCGAGGAGAAAGTATTAAACGTAATAAGTGCGTATGCACCGCAAGTAGGATGTGAAGAAAGTGAAAAGGAAGAGTTTTGGCGAGAGATGGATGAGGTGATGCAAGGAATACCAGGAAATGAGGATGCTGTGATTGGTGGTGATATGAATGGTCACGTAGGGAGTGAGAGGGTAGGGTATGAAAGAGTGCATGGAGGGTATGGTTTTGGCGAGAGGAATGAGGCTGGAGAAAAAGTTTTGGATTTTGCAGAATCGTATGAGCTTGCAGTAATCAATACATATTTTAGGAAAAGAGAAGAGCATTATATAACATACAAGAGTGGAAGAAATAGGTCGCAGATTGATTATTTTATGTGGAGGAGAGACAATATAAAAAGAGTAAAGGATTGTAAAGTAATTCCTGGAGAGAGTGTAATAACACAACATAGGTTGATGATAATGGAAGTATGGTGTAGTGGAAAAAAGATGAACAAAAGAAGGAATACAGGGAAGGAAATCAGAATTAGGTGGTGGAAATTAATAGGAAACAAAGAGAAGGAGTTTATAAAGAAATTAAAAGAAAAAGCTGTGTGGAATGTTAAGGGAGATATAAATGAGGTTTGGAGAAGGATGGTCACTTGTGTTAAGAACATAGCAAAAGAGGTTGTTGGTGAAACCAAAAGTAGTTTACCAGAAGACAAGGAAACGTGGTGGTGGGATGAGGAGATTCAGAGAGTAGTAGCGAGTAAGAAAAAGCAATTTAAGGTATGGCAGAAAAGTAGGAAGAGGGAAGATTGGATAGAGTATAAAAATGTATGTAAAATAGTGAAAAGTGCTGTAAGCAAAGCAAAGCTTAAAAGGTATGATGAGTTATATGAGCGGCTAGGAACACAAGAAGGAGAAAAAGAAATTTATAGACTGGCGAAGGTGAGAGAAAAGCGATCCAAGGATTTCCAAGATGTCTGGTGTATAAAAAATGATGATAAGAGAGTTTTAACAAATGATGAGGATGTGAAAAAAAGATGGAAAGAATATTTTGAGAAATTACTGAACGAGGAATATCCAAAAGAAGTTTTAGAGAGTATGTCATGGAATGAAGGATTGATTGGTCTAGTGGGCGAGGAGGAAGTGAGAGATGCGGTGAAGGCGATGAAAAAGAAAAAAGCGGTAGGACCAGATGGAGTACCTGTAGAGGTGTGGAAAATGTTAGGAGATGTAAGCATTGGGTGGTTGAAAAATCTTTTTAATAAGATACTGATAGAGGGAAAAATGCCAGAAGATTGGAGAAAGAGTTTTATTATACCAATATTTAAAGGAAAAGGAGACATACAAGAATGTGGGAACTATAGAGGAATAAAGCTCATGAGTCATAGTATGAAGATCTGGGAAAAGATTATAGAGAAGAAGATAAGAAGTGAGACCTCGATATCAGGAAACCAGTTTGGTTTTATGCCAGGAAAATCGACAATGGAGCCATTATTTTGTGTTAGGCAATTAGTAGAGAAGTACAGAGAAAAGAATAAAAAACTATGCATGGTGTTTATAGATTTAGAAAAGGCGTATGACAGGGTGCCAAGGGAAGTTTTAAGGTGGGCATTAATGAGGAAAAATGTCCCAAAAATGTATGTTAATTTGATCCAGGATATGTATGAAGGGTCGAGTACTAGTGTCAAGAGCCGGTGTGGAGTATCAGAAGGTTTCAGTATAGGAGTAGGTGTGCACCAGGGGTCAGCTCTAAGCCCCTACCTGTTCTCAGTGGTAATGGATGAGGTTTCAAAGGAGATACAGGGTGAGATACCATGGTGTATGATGTTTGCGGATGATATAGTTCTGATAGGAGAAAACCTAGAAGTTGTCAATAATAGGTTAAATGAGTGGAGGTTAGCCCTCGAAGAAAAGGGATTGAGAATTAGTAGAAATAAAACTGAGTATATTGAGTTTGATTTTGGACAAAGAGACCAAGAAGTTGAAGGAATGAGGAGACAACTGACAATAGATGGTGATGTGATAGGTGAAGTTGAGAGCTTTAAATATTTAGGATCTTTTGTTCAAAAGGACGGGGGCTTTGACATTGATGTAAAACATAGGATTAAGTGCGGGTGGATGAAATGGAGAGAAGCATCGGGCGTGTTATGCGATAAGAGAATTCCAATTAGGCTGAAAGGTAAATTTTATAAAAGTGTAGTGAGACCAACTATGCTGTATGGTTCAGAGTGTTGGGCGGTTAACAGGAGAATAGAACAAAGTATGAGTGTCGCGGAAATGAGAATGCTTAGATGGTTGAGTGGAGTGACAAGAGAAGATAGAATAAGGAATGAATACGTGAGAGGTAGTGTTGGTGTAGCGCCAATTGTGGACAAGATGAGAGAAAATAGGCTGAGATGGTTTGGGCATGTGATGAGGCGAGAGGAAACGAATGCAGTAAGAGTGGTTATGAAGATGGACGTTGAAGGGAAAAGAGGAAGAGGAAGACCAAAAAAGAGATGGTTGGAGACTTTGGAGAATGACATGAGGGCTGTCGGTGTGTGCAGAGGAGATGTGATTGACCGAGTAAAGTGGAGGTGTAGGACAAGGGTGGCCGACCCCAAATAGTTGGGAGGAAGGCGAAGTAGAAGAAGAAGAAGAAGAGTACAGTAAAATATCTCTAGTATCTGGACCCCATGTAAGACAGAATCTTTCATAAAATAAAATATATATTTTCAATTACGAAAAAACTTGAAAACATATAATATATGATCATATTATGTTTTTTTGTTACAAATTATATATATGTAATCCAGTTTAAGCCCTAATAGGTAAATCTATTACCAAATTAAAATTTTTAAATTAAATTATAAAACAATATTATAAATAATATTTTTTCAGCGAAAAACCGATGCATAGATTTTTTTAATAAAATATTTATTTACTTTTTCATTATTTATAATTTATAAATTAGTATAATATTATTTATAAATACAATTATTTATTTTTCTTCTTCTCTGGCTTTCACGACTTAAACAAAATTTTTGCCGTCATCACCACATCCATCCATCACTCTCGGTCTTGAACAATTTATAACGAAACGCCCCTATCATCAATACAATTTCTGATAATAGTCGGTATCCGCATTGCGTGCTTGCGTGGTACGACGCCCGCAATGACAACCGGTACTACGAACGCGAATTGCACTACACAACGCAGCTGACAATTACGCTAGAGGGCACACGCAGCGGTGTGTGCTTGTGCACATTCAAGGTCAACGAACTTTGGAATACTAGGATGGTGTATATCATCTTTTGTTGGTATACATGATCGTAGAACATTTATCCTAAATGTTCTGCAGGATGTTAACTATGAATATTATCCTAATACAAGTCGAAGACCAAAGAAACGTCGGAGAGGATCTGCATCGCCAGAGTGATTGACGATGTACAGATATACCACCCGGCATCGAATATGAGTCATCTAATCAACTAACCAGGCAAAGACCATAAAGTACCCGCAAACTACCGTCCAATCGCTCTACTTTCCTCCCAATCAAAAATCAACGAACGACTCATACTGAGTACCTGTAAAACATACTCCGTGATAAAATCCGTCCAGAACAGTTTGCCTTCAGACCCGAGCACTCTACTACCCAGCAACTGACCAAACTCACTCACCAACTCAGCCAGAACTTTAACAACAACATAAAACCACTTCTACATTTCTTGATGTGGAGAAAGCTTTCGACAGAGTCTGGCACGCTGTAATCGTTAAAATCATCGAATCCTTTCTTATCGACCGCACTTTCATCGCTAAAATCGAAGACTCCTTCTCGTCCACCAGACACATTCTCGCAGGCGTCCACAATGTCCTTTACTTACGACCACAACCAAAAACGAGCAGCCATACAGTTACAACACCAAATTAACCTGACAACCACATGGTTTCACCGATGGCGAATCAAAATAAACGCGACCAAAACTGTAGGTATCCTTTTCGGACGTTCTAACACCACCCACGTATCACCACTACTACTCGACAACCACTCCATAAACTGGTCCAACCAAGCAAAATACCTCGGCGTTACCATCGAGCGTAAACTCACTTCCGGCAAACATATCCAAAACATCACCAAAAAGGCTACACGCACCCGAGGTATGCTTTACCCCATACTAAATTTACTAATTTACTAATTTACCCCATACTAAGTAAAGGCATAAGCCTGGAATAGTAAACGGCACTGCCATCCTTTTTCAAAGCATGAGTCATCTAACATCCCTTTCAGTTTTATTTATGACAGAGTAATATACTATAAATTTATACCAGACAAGTTAGGCATTGTGCCAACTATATCTGCGACAAAATTCTAGTACTACGCTGTCGTTTCCTTAACTTTCCTATTTTATTCAGGTTAATAGACCATTTTGTCAGGAGGTTTTTATAAACCTCTTACTGATTAATTATTTTATATTTTGAATAAGAATTTTTGTTTTACCATTTGAGAATATCACCAGTCACTAGATATAGCAAAGGAGATTTTTATGAACGCTCTTACTTTGCTACTATATCTTTACTGGAATGTTAACAACAATCGTTGTTCAGTGTCGCCGAACATCAAAACCGCACAACGCTCATAGTTCGCCGGAACGTTCGCGTCACTCGCCTCCGCTCTACTAACCATCGTCGTTCAGTGTCGCTGGCCGTTAAAAGTAACGCCAACGGTTCACCGGAACGTTCGCATCATCATCACTCCAACAAGCCGTCGCCCAGTGAAGGCAGTAGCCGTCATTCAACTTCGTGTCGTCGGAACCTCAACCCGATCTACAAAATAGACGAACCACCCAAACTCACAGGAGAAGTAGACGTCTCATTTCAAATTAATCAACATCCGTAAGTCTTTGAATCATTATCATAACTTGTATTTTATCCCTGTTATAAGTTTTTTTTTTAATGTAAAATCACACTAACTGATATAAATATTGAAATTAAAAGAAAATATTGTATCAATTATTATTCAAAATAAATAACTGTTCGTATGAACCAAAAGAAATAACGACTGAGTTTTCAGTTTAGTTACAAATTGCCTTCATTTTTACACTATCAATGCTTAAAGGTTTTTTTCCAATACGTCTAGTCACCTCTTCCTCGGTCTACCTCATGGCTATTTTCCTTCCATACTGCTCTGATAGTTTATTCTTCGTTATTTATTTATTAATCATAATTATGTTTTTATAAAAATAATAAACCAGTTTTAAGTTTTAAGTATTAAAATATTGGTAGTATATAAATGTAAAGATTATTATTTTGATAATTCTAGTAAAGAATACTTTTTCATACTGTTGCGTTCCCTTTATCAGCGCCTACGAGCCACCACTCTTTGTATCCCTTATCTACTCAGATAGCTTTGAAAAAAATTAATATGAAAAGAATCATTAACCCTAAGACAAAATACTTCATCAATTATAATTATTGTTAATTAAGTAAATAATGAAATAATGGAAATTCCATGCAAACTAAATACATAAGGAATACTTTGAATACAAAATAGACAATTTTATAAAATTACTTCATACATTTTTTTTTCCTACAAATTTCAAATAAAGTACAGTTTATATCGATACGAAGCATATTGTAGTGATAGAAGTATAGTTACAAAAATATTTTGTTATAGACTTCGGGTTTTGTGACACTTCATAATACCTATATTAAAATTGAAATAAGTTTTTTCCAAAGAAATAAACTTTAGATAATAAAGTTCTTAAGTACATTCGTTATCGTTATAGTGATACACACAATTTTTAGTAAAAAAATGACATTATTTTATCATTTTTGTAGCATGAAATATTTATCACAATGGCGCTGATAGAAAAATAAAAAATAATAGATTTAGGTTTTTGAAGTTCCTGAAATTCAAATTAAAAATGTATGTTTGACGATTTATAGTGAGTAACTTTTGAACTTTGTAATAAATTTGAATGTTGTAGTAATATGCCTAGATCAGGGGTTCCAAACTTTTTTATCTAGCGGCGCACTATTGGAACTGACATTTGATCATGGCACCCTTTATCAAACCTATAATCATTTTTTTAGATAAAAATAGATAAAATCGGAATAATTTTCAATTGATTGTAAGGAAATATTTTATTATAATTATATACTCAAACATATTATTTTAGTTATTAAGTTTTATAAATTTATTTGTACATTTAGCTAATGAAATGGATGAGTTTGGATATCACTACATGTTTTTTCAAATCTTGGAATCAAACTAGAAACGGCTACTCTTATTTCATTCTCTATGTTGATTTTTGTCGATACTTGCTTTTTATCACAGCGACTGCCGAAAATCCAGTTTCGTACAAATTTGAAGTAGAAAACGGAATTAAAATACGTAGAGCCTTTTCGCTTAAATGTAAATATTCATATCTTACTGAAATCCAAAATTTGGACAATTCCATACTGATAGATTTTGCTTTCAAACTACTGTCATAAAGAGCACCATTTACGATCAGTTTAACTGGGCAGTTTATCTGTGTAAATAACTGAGTATAAATTGTACAGTTATCTGAACTGAAGGTGTGTAGGCTACTTTGTTTTTTTCTTAATTATATCCACAATTCTCTCAGTTTTCTAGTTCGGTGTTCGTACACTCACTACTAGAAAGACGAAAGAAGACTGTGTGAACTGTGTTGAACTGAATGTGAACTAATTCCCTGAGCTATATGTACAGTTTATCGGTACAAAGTAGAGCTTATTACACAAGTCAAAAACCTGAGTAAAAATCTACCAGAACTACACAGTTACCTCAGTTAATCGCTCAGACATGAAGTCACACGTAATATACACGTAACTGCATAGTTAAACTGATCGTGTGTGGGGGCGCTTAAGACAATGAAGTCAGATGGAGCAATGGAGTTGAATGGATCTTAAATCCATGCAACTTTATCAATATTTTCATTTATAAAAGTACTTCTCAAGCCAGATGTCTATATCCAGCTATCCAAGCTGTGGTAAATGATCTTCAAATATGAATTTCATATCTTGAGAGATCTCAATTCCATTACAGTAATACGGATAGTTATTATCAAACACGAGCGATCGTTGTCTTAATTTTTGTTTTGTAATCAACATGATCTTAATTACGGTAGATAATCGTCATTTAATTTTAGACCAGATAAAGGTCATCAAAGCGGCGCGGCCGCGGCTCCCTCGGAAAGATACCACGGCGCACAGTTTGGGAACCTCTGGCCTAAATTATAAAACTTGAAATCTAGAAAAATAAAAAAAGGACCAATGCAATTATTAATACCCTTCGTGAGTTGATACAAATGTACTATATCAAATATTAAGTTATATTGTACTACCGTTATTCTAAACCAATTTATATAATCGATAATAAAAAAGTAATTAAAAATCATATACATAAGTTTTGAGCAAAATAAATAAATAAATAAGCATTAAATGAACTAAGTTGCATTAAATACAAAAGCATTGTTTTTAAAATAATGCTTTAAATACTATGTATTTAAAATAGAAGTTATTCGCTACTCACAAAAATATTAAAATACTGGTCCTCGAATACTTTACAATGCTGAATGACCATAATATAACTATAAATCGTACTATTACGGTCTCCGATTTTTATGTTTAACCTTATTAACTGTTGTTTATTGTTCCATTCCACGGTACATTAAATGGTGTAGTATCATCTTAAAATTTATTTTCATTTTATAATTACCTAGTGTACAACGGTATGCTAGCTTTTCCAAATTCCACAAGCTCCAATTCTTCTTGCCGGTATATATTCAAATGGTATTTTTGACTCGATAATAATACATTTAACAAGACGCTAATCTCATTAAATTCGAAGTTATGTACATGCTTTAAATTTCTATCATTATCAAAAAATTTCCGTGTCAATTAAAAATTCAAATTCACAACCAAAATATACTTACTTTTAGCTGTGACATTTTAATCACACCACTATTTAGTCATTCATTGGTGAGTATTTGTTAGATTTATAGTTTATGAGTTCACACCAAAGTTCGTATAATAAAATCTAAACTTAATCAATTCTTTGGAAGGTCAGCTTCACGAATATTTCACGAATCACAACATATTAAAAGTATTATCTTGCATAATCTCAATATGTTTATAGTTATTATTATGTTATAATGTTTACGTTGATCGATTTTTTTTTTTTTTTTTTGTATCCCTTCAAAAAATATTTCTTATGCATGAGTATGTGATTTTACATATTATATATATAACGTAAATTGTATCCAAATATATTCTCATGAATATTTAAAAATTTGAACAAATGACTAACGATAGAAGTTAATCTAACACTATTTCCGTTTATTTTTACTATAAATTGTTAAAATACTATAGTACCTATTAAGTATTAATTCATTTTCATATTAAACAATAGTTATATATGTGTATGTATACATAATAATTAACTAGGTATATAATTAAAATTCAAATAACTGCACTACCTTAACCTAAACATTAATCGCAAAGTATTAAAAATGTCTAATGAATGTTGTATCGACAATTACAATATTCCAGGAAAATACCTCATTAATAGTTTCTTGTCATTTGCCAGTTAATTTTCGTACAATATCTAAAATATTAAGTGTAACTTACTTTACTTTGATGCCCAAAAACTATATACCCAAGTATAGTAGAACAATATTATGTTTAAATCTAATAAGCCTTTGTTATAAATATCTTAAAAAGGACCAACGTTTGTTTTTTTTTATCTGTGTGTACGTTTTGAATCGGAACAATTTCTCCGGTCATCAAAATCTTAGGAAAAAAAAAATTATAAAAAATGGTGCTTATTAAATATATTAAAAAGATTATTCTTGAATTTCTCAACAATTTTTCATTTAATTAAGAAAAATCAGAGAAAAATTTACAAAATCTTCTACCAATATCTAGTTTCCAACTCAGAACTACGTTATATGTTTTAATACTAAATTCTATCTAATATAAAATTCATTTATAAGTACATTTTAGGTATTTTGTAGTTTTTGAAATATTTTCATAAAATGTGTGCTGATTTAAGACACTTGAAATTTTTGATTAAAAATTCAACCTACCTTATTAAGATATTTGGTTCTACTGTTATATCAACCCCCTTTAAAAATATAAACTCTTCCTCCCGATCTCTTTCATTCAGAATTATTTTTTTGGGACCAATTAAACCAATATAACAATATTCTTAATTTGTCCTTATATCTCATTAATTTTTGCATATAGGTGTAGATAACAATCTCAAATATATCTCTTGATTATAATAAGGAAAACAGGTAATTTTAAATTATAAATAGAAAATGTTCCAAAAAATGGCGTAATAATTACACTATTTTTATAAATAAGATTCCCGATACTATTTGAAAAAAAATGTAGTAAGATATTTTATATTGCCAGTGTGTGTATATTGTATGTTTCGAATACAGTTATTTGAATTATTATAATTAGTAGAACGGTATTAATTGTATAAGTAATTACTGGAATATAATTTTTTTTGTACCTTAAGATCATATTTATAGTGGTACATAATAAAAACCAAATAATACTAATTATTTCTTTAATTTATGTACTGTTCTTTTCTACCACAAATTTTCAACCATAACCTTTAACAGCTTATATTGAAAATAAATAGGATTCTTCAAAATTTTATGTTTGATTGCCATCGTAATATACCTGTTGAGGGCACTTATGTCATCTATCGTTATATTCAATGATTTTCGAAAACGTGAAAAATGACACAAAATTCGCTTTATCTCTATAAATAGTAAACAATGAACATAGAGAACAGACCGGAAGAATTGTAGGCCAATGGACACACCCCATTGTTGAGAAGCTTTCAACAGCGTAGTACTGTGTATTGAAGCAATTTGTTTGATATTGTCACATATGTTACACAATCAGTTGCAGGTCGAAATTGAAATTTGATCGTAGCTTTTTTTACTCTTTTTCTTACCGAGAAATATTTAATATTATAACTCAACAATTAATAAGAACATAAATATAATTATAATGAAAATGACAATAAATGACAAAGATTAAAATAAGGATATACAGATAAATATAAAAATCATAGTTATTCTTAATATTAAAAGCATACTAAAAAACCAAATTATACAGTCCACTTTTGAATTGACATTTATATTACTTCACTAAAGCCATAATTTGCAGTCGACCAATATGAATCGTATGCAAAAAGATTAGTTCTAAACGCAAAAATATTTTTAATCAAATAAATCAAATGAATTAGTACTTATTCAAAATAGAAAACATATCTACATAATTAGCGTTAGTGTACGCCATTGTTCAAAATTAAAATCAATAATTTTTAAAACTCATTTTGTTAAATGTGAAATATTGAACTGATAAAATAACTATGTTACTCCGATAAATAATAAATGCAAAATAAAATCTTTACCTTATAGATATTATCACTCCACATTTAATAATATTTTAATAAATATGTCTGATTTTTTTACATTAAGTCATAAGGCAACCGGACAAAAACTTTAAATAAAGTTGTTTCCCACCAGGCAAAATAATGATGGTAAAGTGATAGCCAAAAAACCTGATTAAATTTACATTATTTAACACAAATATTTTAATTTTTTTATATTGAATTCGATTATTTAAAAATTTGGTAGTTAACTCTAATTGTGTATCCTTTTCATTAGTAAAACCTAATCAATTAATTATATATGTTCCCAAATCGACTCCTGGATCTCAGAACTTCAATGGTTCACCTTGACACTTATTGTTGGTAACTTAAGTCAGTCAACCTCACTATCATATCGTTTGTTAACATTCGTCCACCACGTCCGTGTTTCTCTGAATCCAGACCGACCGTCTTGACACCTATTGTATATTCGGGTCTTTTTTCATCATTTGTATAATTTTTACCTCTTCTGTCCCATCACGTTCTCTTAGAATGGGCCCGCAGCCATGATTAAATTTTTCGAGGAGGTAGGAAGTGGTGCCCACCACATCACTAACTAATAAATTCAAAAAAAATTGAACGTTTAAGTACCTGATTTTGACAAAACAATAAAAATCATGAAAATCCACTACATGTTTGTAGTTAAAAACTCATTATTTTCAGATTTTATATTTATGGCTTGAAAATTGAACACAAGACTTTTCATAAGATTAGATTACTAGTGTCTGAGTAGCTAAAGAAAAAATTATTATATAGTCATAAAAATAATTTATAATCTGATATTTCAACGAATGTTCCATTAAAAAGTATTAGTTATTTAATTGTTATCCAATAAATATTAATCGTAACCACTAATTTAATTTAGTGGTATGATATTATAAGTTATAATGTACAGTAATGTAAGTAATAATTATTATATGTAAATAAACGAATAATTTTGTTTACCATTCAATAGCTGTTATAATCACACATAAAAAATCGAATTCCAGCCATAATCATCTCCCGCGAGAATTTCATAGAACTTAATATAACTAAATAAATAATTATAAAATAATATATATAAACATTCACAAATTAAAACGATTGGAATATAAATATCAATTATAACCATTGATTATAGATAGTACTATCTATAATCAATGATATAACTAATATAATCTTCTTTTCTAATACAGTAGATTATTTATTTTAAATGTATATAGCCATGTACAGATTTCTTTTATACATAATTTTTAATTAGGAAAAGTTCTTTTTTCGTGTATTTACTTTGTACTGTATATTATACTATATTTATATTGACAATCCATTGATAATTTACCTTGCTCTAATTAATTAATATTTAAATTATTTTATGTATTTAATATATTTTTTGCATTGTATTCCAAAAGTATAATTACATTATAATAATGGTATAAATTAAGTAAATTGTAAATCTATCATCATACGCACTTCCTGTAAAAACGTTAGTATAATCATTGTATTAAATAAATAATAATTTTTATAAATTAATTATTTTTAATCAATGGTAAAATGCAAACTTATATTTTTATGATAGTTTTTCATATAGTTTGCCTACTCCAACATATAAAATGTATAAAATTACACATTTTAGTACTTAAATTTATGTAAAAAATTAACCTCAAAATGTTTGTAATATTTTTTCGGTAAAAATTCGTTGACGTTTTTTACGAACAAAATAATAAACATAAAACATTATAATTCCCGAACAACTATACAAAAGTAACTGAAATTATCTCTCAAGTGTACTTGTGTTTTCTTTAACATCTTTGAAAATCATTTCGTTTAAAAAATGTAATAAAAAATTGCAACATGCTTAATTTAGAGCACATACCATATAATTTAAGCTGTTTGTTAAATAATGCAAATAAACAATGTATAAATAAGAAAATAGTTTAGTGATATAAATAAATAAATAATTTAACCTTATATAATACAAGTATATTGTATGTAAATGAATAAATAACTTTTAAAGTAAAAAATATTATTTTTTTTATGATTCATTCATATTGTTTACATAGTATGTTTAAATTGTATTTATTCCATATTGTAAATACATTCATAATCTGTAAACTATACAATCTAAAAACTACATAGGTACCATATTTGTTATACCAATTGTATCTAAACTCCCGTAAGTCATACAATTAGCTAACAACAGGTAACAACTATGTATTTAAATTTAAAATTTGTTGTTTTATATTATAATGTTATTTTTTTCGGAGTAAATCAAATGCGTTTGTGACATCCCTGAATACCAAAAAATACATTTGTTAAAAAGGAGTCATATTAATGATGTTCTACTGAAATTCAAAACATTAACTTTTTCCAATTGTATATGAATGCGCTTACTATATTCATGAAATAATAACTTTTAAGCTTTTAATTTCACTGGGATATTCTGTTTTCAATTTGAACGACTAGTATAACGCATAAAACCTCTAATCCCATCCCAAATTTAATTTAATTCATTATATTCATGAATACCAAATGTGAATCGAATGTGCTTCAATACGAATTAAATAAAAAAATATTAGTTCTCAATATAAAACTCGTAAAAGACGAATTTTTTTATTACAATCACTTTTTTTTTAATTCCCTTATAAAATTGATGAGTTTGATTCTTTAGAACGTAAATGTTAAGATATATTGTCATACAAGATACTCAATTTTTATTAAGATATAATGTATACTTCAAATTAGTTTAATGATACCAAAATTTCGTTTCTATCTTCATTTTTGTGGTTGCTATGGTAGATTGTAATTTGTATTGTATGTCGTGCATCCCAAAATTTGGAAAAATATTTTCAACTATATTATTATTTTTTTTTACTATATTCATAATTATAATTTTTTTATGGCTATTTTTATTGTTATTATATTATATTTTAAAATTGTATAACATAAAATAATAAATATAAATTTTTTGGTTATTTGATATTTTATATTGTTATAATTTCTAACAGTAATTTACACATTTTGGGAATGCATGGTTTCTTGAAACCAAATTACAAAGTCAAAAATGGTTTCAGATTTTTTTGTAATACTATAGGTTGTTTACTATTGCTTTCAAGCTATTACAAGTAAGAAATGAAAAAATTATTAAAAAGTCAAGTTTATGTAGCAGGGACATATTACAGAGTACAAATCATCTGGCTGTAAAATAGTTAAAAGCAGAACATCGTAACTTTACATAAAATATTTCTATAACAACTTGACACATATACTGTTGTAACAGTAATTACATAAATAAATTTCTTTATTCCTAATGAAATAAATATAAATTTTGAAAATTTAACTTGATAAGACATTACATTTTTAAATAGTTAATACAGGATTCCAACTAATGGGTTATACAACCGTGTACAGAGTTTGTGATGCATATGGGTTCTGTATCAAATCATCCGTACGTATAAATAGTACGTAGCAGCTAACTTTGCAATTCAACACCTATAGCAAAACTGAATTCAGCACTAAATGAAATAGTTCTGTTTCATATCAATGTGTTGAGATTGACGCATTGGCTCACATATACAATAAAACTTTTAAAAATATTTTTTTATTTTTTATTATGCAAAATACAAAAATCACGTTTATATATGAAACTATACTGTACACATCTGCTGGATTTGACTTGTGTATTTTAAATTAAACTATTGATACACATTTTCAATATTCCTGTTATAAAATATATAATTTTAAATGAAAGTAGAAATATGAAATAATTTAAATTTGATTGAAATCTACTAGAATATTTTTCTGCCAGTTATACTTAAAATAGAATAATAAAATTAAAATTAAAAATCAGTAAAAAGTTACAGAAACATTTATTATTTATTTTTAGTTGATGCTATATGCTATGCAATAAATTTAATAATAATATCTACCTATAATCGTTTGTAAATGTATAATTCATTCCTCGACAAACGCAACAATGTTTATTTACCCTACTTAATTAAATTTCAAAAGACGCATCACTAAATAGTGGTATAAATACTAATAGTAAATATATTAATAATCAAAAACTAATTAATTGAATGAAAATCATAGTGAAAATACCTATGTATATTGTTATACAATATGCAAAAATATTTACTTTTATGCTATATCATTGTTGTTATCAATGAATTTTAAGTCAATTTGAAATAGTAGCAATTTGTTTTTTGTGATACGGTATATGATCTTAGTGACTCGAATCACATCATAACCTTCGTCTAGTAAACTAAATTGTATTTTTTATGAATTGGTGCTAGAGTGGAGGCAGAGCATATTTTAACATACAAAGTGCATATCACTAGTTCCTCCTTCCAGTGATAATTGAATGCTACTCAATGGTGGATAATCTGTGCCACTAACCAACCATTCTCATAACGACCGATGTCAATGTCAATTTAATGAAATTAATAATTTTATATACCTATATGTGTATAAAGAACATAGAAATAATTTTTCTTTGTAGTAATGCAGTTTCCAGTTGGAATTGTCAATAAACAATTTTGTGCTAACATAATACTAACATAAAACTATTTTAATCTCTCGTATAGTTTATCCCATATAATAAAATAAACAAGAATGTTTTAACGAATATAGAACATGCACGCAAATATAACTTTGATATTGATATAAAATATAAATATTATATGAAAATAAAAAAACTGAGTCGTTGTGGGACACCTAGCAGGTATGAAACATCGAAACTACACATATACTAAAGTTAGAAAATGGAGCAAGAAACACTACAAATAAATAGCGATAAAAGAAATTGAAAACGCACGGATTAACTATGTTTCATATAAAAACAACTGAACATACCTGTAGAAAGCGGATGTTGTTGAGAATTTAACAACCCCTTATGATTATTTGTTTTTATTAATTTAACTTCATAAATTGTACAAAATGGAATAATGCCGACTCTAGAAGAAACATTTTCGACGCTTTCTATAATGATTTTTTTAGTTAATGAAATTTTCGGTTTGTTACATTTTTTATAAGACATTTAAAATATTTATTTGGAATTTACAGAACGCGGACGAATTTGAAAAATGTGAAATTTCACACAAAACTGAAGACTAATGGTGAAAAATATACTTGTTCATACACCTAAATCCAATAATTACTTCGTTTACGTTCCATTGTTCCTCACATTGCTGTATTTACTTTTCGAAAAACTTATATAGTAGCATCGAAGACAGTATGTGCTTACGTTATCCTACTAATTTGTCAAGCACGAGCAGCAACGTAATCGACAGCGCGAGCGTAAGTGCTTGCTTACATTCTTTTTCTAATGCAATTACTATCAAATGTGTAAAGAAAGACGTTGTGTACAACATTTTAAATGTCTAAGTAGGTATTTTTTTCTACTTTTGTGCGAGAGTGCTTTGATGCTGCAGTGAGCAGGCTGTAGCATCATTAAGGTCGTAATGAAGGATGATGAAATAATAGCAGCTTCAGTGCTCTATCTGTAGAATTAAGTAATTATATGATTGTTTCAAAATTAAAAAAATATTGAAAATATACATCATCATTGCTGTGGTCACAGTCGGCGGTAACTAATTAACTAAATAGCTGAAATGCAGATTATTACTTCAAACCAGGAAAATTTGCGGGTACTTTTTCTGAAAGCATCGATATATTCTTAAAAAAATACAACAGAGCTGCCCTAATAAACGGATGGTCTGAAAATGAAAAGACACAATACATCCCAATATTTTTAGAAGATTCGGCTTTAACCTTTTATGACAACGTCATGAGCACCGATGATAATATAAAATGGCCCGAACTAGAAATCAAACTCAGATCAGAATTCGAACCTGTTGCCCAAATCGATATGCTCCGAATAATGTTAGAAAAACGTAAACAATTACCAGATGAGCAAACCGTAGCTTACATAAATGAAATCGAATCATTATGTAGGCGAATAGATAAGAATATGTCTCAGGGAGAAATAGTGAGAAGTATAATGAAAGGATTAAAACCCACAATAGCAAGGTGTATAGGAATATTAGGTAACGATACACTAAATTAATTAAAGAAAAATGTACGTAAATATGAACTCATAGAATTTATGACAACCGGAGAAATACAAAAGAGCCCACTTGAAATTGAAAATGACATAATTCAAAATAAAATTCAACAAATTAACTTAAATAATAGAAACAAAAATGATGAAAATGCTAAATTACGTGAGGAAATTAATAACTTAAAAGAAACGGTCGAACAGTTACAAAATAATGACAATCATAATAACCAATTTAAAAACCCTAATAAGCATTATCACAACAATAACACACAATCCCACACGTGAATATTCTCAAAGAAATACTAATACCCCTTATTGGCATCAAACCCCTTTCCCATTTAACAAACCATCATTGAATCCAACATACAAACACACTTATTTAAACAAAAATCCTAACAATGATATAAAACAATGTAAAATATGTTCGAAAAACAATCACACTGAAAACGAATGTTTCTTTAAAAATAAACCCAATGTAACATGCCAATTATGCAACAAATTCGATCATTCCGCAATAAACTGCCATTCAATCAATAATAATCAAAAAAACTAATTCCCAGGTTAAACAAAGCTGACAATTGTTCACCTTTAATTGCAGCAAATCATGAACAAGTCTTAAATAAAATAAATTGTTCACCTAATGCATTATACATCGAATCCAATTTTAATAACTTAGACATTCCCATAACAATTGACACAGGAGCAAACATCAGTTGTGTCAGACAACAACTACTACCAACTAATTACACACTATCTCCGACTAATTTATTACTTTCAGGTCCAGATAACCAACCTCTAAATGTTTTAGGAGTAACTAACTTAAAAATAAAAATTAACGACAACGAATTCAATATTCTCACCTATGTAGTAAAAGACTTATCAAGTGCAATAATACTTGGAAATGACTTCCTTATAAAACACAATGCGCTCATTGATTTTAAAAATAATATAATCATATTAGATAAAAATATGCAAATTGAACTACAAATAAATTATAAAAACGCTTTAAACAACATAAATAAAACTAAAAATATATTAGAAATTAATGATAGTATATTTCAATCACCCTCTGACTTTGCCATAGCTCATTTCGTATCAGCCGATCTCAAAATGAGTTCTGGCATAACAAAACTAATACGCAAAGTATTTGGTGACACCTCTCAGAAGTTAGCATCGCAAAAATTTAAAGTAGGCGACACCGTACCAATAAATAATAACCAAAGAACTATATTTCATTTAATAACTAAACCTAATTATTATCATAAACCTAAATATGAAGATCTAAAAACAGCAATACATAATTTAAAAATTGAAGCATTAAAATTAAACAAATTAAAAATTGCAATGCCCACTATAGCATCTGGCCAAGATAAATTAAACTGGTCCATAGTAAAACAATTAATTTACGCAGAATTTCAAAATACTAATATTGAACTACACATATATCACAACAGTTGTGAAAATATATCTAATAACTGGAAATCGAATGAACATTACAACGTAATAAATAACACTAACATATTCTATGAAAATAAGAATGACCAAACAAAAATTAATAACACACAAACGATAGATAAAAGTCACGCATACAATATATTCTCTAAATACAAACCCGGGTAGAACGTGCCTAGTGATGGGAATTGTGGACTATACGCGATTTGTAACGCCTTAAATGATCATAAAAATAAAAATGTCACATCAATACTTGGGTTATAAGAATTACTAGGACTGAATAGTTTACCATACTATTGGTGGTCAGATGAAGAATTAGCTTCAATAGCCGACCACTACGGTCATGATACTTACATTTATAATGACAACAATAACACAGGGATAACATATGGGCAGGGGAATAGACCACCTGTAGTATTATATAACAAAAATACTCATTGGATCCCTGGGACCTTGACAACAAAAACATCAAACAAAATTCCAAATAACATAAGCCACTTACAAGAATTTCCCACATTTAATACCTTAAGAACAAACATAAAACTACACAAAGCGAGAGATAGCACCGAGAAAGAAAATGTTAACATTAACTTAATACAAAATATAACGGTTAATAATCATGAAACGATAAATAAAAAGCAAACCAACCCAAAAGATAATAACAATATAACTGAAAATGTCAAACAACTTGACATCACTAAACATATAAATTTAAAAGGTTTTAACACGAAACAATACTTAACGGACTCTGAGGGCACCCCATTCTCAATATCACCTAAATTAACCATATCGCAACACAACCAAGTTATTAAACTATTACATGAATTCAAAAACATTTTTACAACAGATGCCTCCAATATAAAAACCGCCAATGTAACTCCTTGTGAAATAAAAATGAAACCTAATTACAAAGAACCGAAGTTCAATGCACCGCATAGAGTCTCACCACAACAAAGAATCGAGTTAGAAAATCAAATAACTAAACTCTCTAAAGCTGGCATAGTTAAACCAATTACATCTAAATTTGCAGCACCAGCTTTCTTAGTAAAGAAAAGGGACGCAGGTTCTTATCGCCTAGTAGTATCATATAAAGAATTGAATGATAGGGTAGAAAGTGACCAATATCCAATCCCACGAACCACAGACCTGCTGAGAGCACTAGAAGGTTCGAATTATTTCTCTTCATTAGACCTTAACAGTGGATTTTTTCAAATTCCGGTTAAAGAGGATGATCAATACAAATTAGCATTTACATCAGTAATGGGCTTATTAACTTTCTCCCGTCTCCCTCAAGGATACAAAAATAGTTCTGCAATCTTTCAAAGGGAATTAAATAAAGCATTTTCCCCATTACTATATAAATCACTTGTAATATATATTGACGACTTAGCCTCTTATGGAAAAACCTTCGATCAATCATTAATCAATTTACGTCAAGCTTTCGAAATAATAAATTATATGAACTTTTCACTTAAAACTAAAAAATGTAATTTTTTCTTCGACAAAATTGAGTTACTCGGTCATGAAATTTCAACAGCAGGCGTACGTCCTCTTGATAGAAATACTAGAGCTATAACTGAATTTAAATTACCAAAGACCATTAAAGACGTCAGATCCTTTATTGGTATGTGTTCATATTATAGGAAACACGTCAAAGATTTTGCGAAAATTGCACATCCACTCACAGAATTAATTAAGAAGGGGATCCATAAAATAGAATGGCTTGAAACACATGAAATATCATTTAATAAATTAAAAAAACATTTAACATCAGAACCCTTACTCAAACACTTTAATGACAATAAATATACCTTCTTAACGGTTGATGCATCGATTATGGGACTAGGTGCTTGTCTCGAACAAGCTGATGAAAACAATACATTGCATCCAATAGGATTCGCTTCTAGAAAATTATTAGACTCTGAAAAAACATATTCTTCTACAACACTCGAACTACTTGGGCTATGCTTCGGAATCACATACTTTCGAGAATATTTATGGGGACGTAAATTCACAGTCTTTTGTGATAATATAAGCATGCAATATTATAACAACCTAAAAATACCCTCAGCTAGAATAGCAAGACTCACTTTAAAACTACTAGATTTCGATTTTGATATAATATATAAAAAAGGAAAAGAAAACATAGTTGCGGACGCACTCTCTAGGAACGCGATAAATAACATCAAAATCATGAACAATAATGATAATAACAATCATAACTTGCATGAAAAATTACATGACATTAAACTACAACAAGCCAATGACGAATTCTGCAGCAATATAATAAAGGCGTTAACCAATAAAATTGTACCAATTAACATAAAAAGAAAATCTAGACAATTCACAATAATAAACGAAATACTATATTATAAAAAATACGCACCCCCAAAAGGTCAAAACCCAATCCTCGTAGTCCCAAAAATATTAACAGAGGAAATATTAAAGTCTTATCATGACTCACCAACAGGTGGTCATTCAGGCATATCACGTACTATTCACAAAATTCAGAATAAATATTATTGGCCAACACTAAACAAAGACACCACCAATTTCATAAAATCATGTGGGGAATGTCAATTAAACAAAAAAATGAGCGGAAAACCTGTAGGTCTTTTACATCCCATACCAATTATCACAGGTAAACCACTAGACAGAATAACGTTTGACTATTTAGGACCCCTACCTTCAAGTAATAAAAAAAGGTACATACTAGTGGCAGCGTGTAACACCACTAAATACATTTTTACAAAAGCAGTTGAATCGGCTACTGCCGAAACGACTGCTAAATTCATTATAGACATAGTAATACAATGGGGATGTTTCAGAAACTTTTCTTCTGACAGAGGCACCCACTTTAGAAATAAATTAATCACTGATATCTGCACAAGCTTGGGCATAAAACAAACTCTATCTACAAGCTATTCGCCACAAACACAGGGTCTAGTTGAAAAAATTAATGAGATTATAACTGGTTCATTAAAAAACTATTTAATAGAAAATAATCAAAGCAAATGGTCATACTTCTTACCGCACATCACACTTGCATATAATTCTACACCACAAACTGTTACTAAATACAGCCCATTTTACCTCATGCATGGCTTTGAACCACAGTTTCCTTTAGATAATAAAATAATCCCCGCAGACGTCCCATTCAATTTAAAAGAATCGTTAGTAGAATTAAATAAAATTAGGAAAAAAATACCACAAAAAATACAAGAAGCGCAGATGATACAAAAGAAACATCACGATAAAACACATAAAACAATAAACTACAAAATAAATGACCTAGTAATGGTAAAATTCCCATTCTTAGACGTAGGAAAATCTCCCAAATTAGGACCTAAATACAGAGGACCGTATAAAATAATAGAAAAAATTAATGGCCTAAACTTCAAAATCAAATTAATTTTAAACAATAAAGAAGTTGAGGACATCATTCATATTAGACGTCTAAAACCGTATTATTCCAGAATCAAAGAAACTAATAAAAAAAAGTAATGGCACACATGAATCAAGTTCCCCAAATTCATAATAAACTAAAATCATACTAAAATTCTTTCCATGTAAATAATACAAAAAATATACAAATAAAAATAATTAATAAATAAATAAACAAAAATAAAAATACTCACACCTATCAGTAACATATTTATGACAATATCTAATAACCATACTACCATATATGACTAATTATCTATAAGACTAGAAATTTACAGATAAAATATAAAAATGCTATTCCAAATCACTTTCATTCTCATCCTATCTTCAACATCACACATAAAAGCATTTATAGCATACGATTGCACAGGACAAAATCCGAATGTAACATCATTCAACAGCCTTACAATTGATGAGTGTGATACACCAACACCTTCTAAAACCGAAAGTTTAGCGAAAATCAAATTATTACAAAAGGCTGACATACATCTCCAATATTACCAATCATGCTTTATTACAGTAGATTATATAATAACAAGATGCTCAACATTCGAAGATGCACAAATGGTCGATGGTGGGTTCTTTTCAGAAATAATTGAGCTAGGCTCAGCCAGATGTTCTGAAATACACCAAAAATTACTTTTCCAGTTTCCAATGGGTGGAATAATAACGAACTTAAAAATAAACCAAACTGTACTTACATCACAAACTATAGCAGGCCGTCTTGATAAAGAAGGAAATTGCAAAGGGACAAGTTTCACTAACACTATAGGATCTTGGCACGATGTAGTGGTACAGGCGAAATATAAAATACACTTATCAGAAGGCATGGCTATTGCCAACAACAAAGAAAATATTATAATATTGCCCACTGGCTCTCGACTAAAATTATCGGAGTCATATGGTCTAGACCCCCAGAAAGGAGAAATAATCTGGGAAAATGAAAGTAATAACTGCAACATTCAAGATTACGACGTATTATATGATGGACCTGCCACGGCCATCACAGCATCAACAAATCTCGACAAGAAAATCATAACATATATAGTGGAAACTGAACATATTGCCTTCGCATTAAAACACATACACCAAACATTTGCATGTAATATACCCGTTATACAAACAGAACACAATCAATTACTCATAATAACTGACCCCGCATTCGTTAACAGCTTCACAGTGAAAAATATTTTACCATTCAATACAAACCTTATGGCATATATAAATACAAAATTAGTATATATGGAATACAACATTAGGAGTTCAATTCAAAGCCTTTACGCGGATCTAATACAAAAACAGTGTGAATTGGAAAGACAAATACTTACACAAAAATTATCTCTAGCCTCGTACAGCTTATCAGAATTCGCATATATTATAGGTGGAGGCCCTGGATTCACTGCCATAAAATCAGGTGAAATAATATATTTACTAAAATGCAAGCCAATAAATGTACAAATTTCCCGTCAAAAATCTTGTTTTAATGAACTTCCCGTAGTGCACAACAACAAAACACTATTTATGACTCCAAAAACTCGAATTCTTCAAAAATATGGCAAACAAATTGATTGTAATAAATTTCTTCCACCTGCATTCGTGATCGATAGCGAATGGATTGCCATGACCCCAAATCCTATTACACTTAAGCAACCACAAAAATTAAAACCTCTAACCTCATGGACGTGGTCCTACAAGGACCCAATACACTTATTGAATGCAGGAATCTATACACCCGATACGATCAACGCCCTACAGCAACATTTTTTATTTCCGGCAGAAATCGAAACTGTACAGAAAAATCTAGCCAGAAAAACCCTAGGTTATGAAACATTTGACCAAGGCATAAAAATAAAAAACTTAATCGACGAAGAAACAATTAGTAATTTAATTCAAAAAGAATTAAACAAATTATGGGGATGGTTTACCACAATAGGCAACATAACATCAGGCCTATTAGGAATCTTTCTAATTTGGAAAATAATATTAAACATTTTAAATACTGGCCTCAACTTCACACTCCTCTATCAGACATTTGGATGGAGCACAAAACTGATAGCAGGGATATTCACGAGCGTCACGCATTACATACTACACAAAGCCAACAAAGAACGAGTAAATCGTATTAAAATAAACTCCGATAACACCAATCAAAAAACCAATTCAGATGTAACAAAAAACATTGAAAAACCACAGCGAACACTAACTTTATAAGTAAATCTCAAGCATTCAACATCCCTTTCATAATTATATTAAGCAGCATACAGCTGAACAGAATTCAACACACAGGCGCCATATAAAACAATCAATGAAACGAGAACTCAAAAGATGTCAAAAATAAGTAAAAAAAAAAAAAAGGGTCTACCAACTCAATAAATAATTTAACTATAAGTATAAGTTTAGCTAATTATTGCCACAAAAAAAAAAAATTTCATAAATTTGATTATAAAAAATTAATTAAGTATAAATTAAGTCTATTATAATTATAAAATTTTTCAAACCATTCAAAAATATGTGTTCTTAATTTAAATAAAAATTAAGTCAATCACTATAATATACAATAGGTAACAATTTATTATAGAAATTTCCTACAAAAATTGTCATATTTAAACTATAGTTAAGTAATTAAAATGTATAGTAAAGTTGACAATTGTTTTATCATAAGAATTCCATAATTCCATATAATTTGCAAATAATGTAGTTAATATAAATCTAAAATAAGTTATCATTATTGTAAGATAAAAAAAAAAAATTGTAAACAAAAAAGCCTAATAATCCAAATTTAAGTAAAATCAATCATTATTATGTTACACAAATTTAATGTATTATTATATATACCTATATAAGTGCATTTATATGTATTTGTAAGTGTATATTTATATGTGCGATAATGCACGTACATGCATATACTTTGTTTCATTAAATACTCACATAATTATATTTAAAAAACTTTATTATTTAGGAGATTTGTATAATAAATAATATTATGTAAACTAATCTATAAGATATTTTATATACTAACGTTCTAGATCAGTAAATTATAAAATAAAATTTATATTTATCCATATTTAAGATATATACATGTGTATTTACACCTATATGCTTAATGTCAATGTTCTTATGTACTCTATATGTATCACGTTCTGTATTATAAGTTCTTTTTAAATGTAAATAATGAAACAGCATAGTAAGATATTGTACCTAATACTCATAAACAATGTAAAAACATGACAAAATTGGAAATTGTAAATCATTGCATTAACATCACATGTAATGTTCAATGAAGTTATAAGACATCAATATGTAAGCACTCATTATCATTCACCAGATAGGAAATACATTAGAATAGTAGATATACAATTTCTGTTCTACCATTCATGACTATATTGTAATCACTTTTCAGTATAAAACGATTAATTGTATTTGTCCCTTTATAATTGTAAAAATAAATACTCCCTCCCACCTAATAAGAAAACAGTAATTTTGTCTTAACTTTCACTCTCTATTTTTTGATTTCGATTTTAAAATGTTTGTAAATATTTATATTACTCTCACTCTCACCGGCGAGTGTTGTTGTGAGGACACAACAAAAAAAAGTGTAAGGTGGATGTAATGATGTGCATCATTCGAAGGTTCAAAATTGTACGAACTAATTGTCATAATGTACGAGTACAATATTCCATCTTAAAATTGTAAAATGCTCTTAGCACCCACATTGTTTAACCTAAATGTCCACGACCAATCAGCTACAAAAAAAACAATGTTTCAATTTTCTGATGGCATATCATTTGCTTTCCAAGTAATCTCAGATGATTTAGAAAAACTGATCAAGTATTAAGAAATATTGATTTAATGCTAATCCTAATAAAACAAAAGTGTGTGCATTTCATTTAAGTAACAAATAAACAGGCAAACAAAGACCTTACTGTTCACCTAGGTGATACAAAAGTTAACCACAATTGTACACCCAAATATTGCCTTCGTTATGGTCATACTGCAAAATGTTGTCGTGGTAAAACCAACTGTTCTCACTGTAGACTTCCTGATCATTCTTTTATCAATTGTCCCTCAAAAGAAGCAACTGATCCTGTTTGTTTCTACTGTAAAGGCCCACATTTAGCCACCGATCGCTCTTGTCCTAAATGATCCCGTCAGAAAAACATTAAGAAGGTTATGGCCACAGAAAATGTATCTTTCAAGGATGCAGTTTTCATTATTAAAAATAATATTGTTAACAAGTCAGCATCTTTTTCTGAAACTGTTACTAAATCTAGTGATAATGTTGTAAAAGAATCCAGCAATAATGTTATTAATATCTCAGATGAGACTTTCCCCAACGTTTCAGAGTCGCATGCGAGGTTTTATAAAAAAAATAATAGTCATAAGGTTCTTCGTAAAAAAAACAATTTTACAGCGTTTAATCGTTTGCCTTATTTGGTCCCTGAAAACAATGAATACTCTTCTCCTAATGGTACCTTCCTGAAATACATGTCAGAGAATACTTATTCTTTGCCCAAAGAAAATTCTTGGGTATCATCCCTAGCCAACAAACTTTCTCTTACATTAATTAATGATCCTGAGTCGTTTTCATCACACTCTTCCCTTAACCATATAATCGAGTCTTATGTTATTGATTTTTTCTCCTCCATTCAGAATGGTTCACAGGAAAATTAATGCTCATTTAAACAAATTTATTATCTTACAATTGAACTGCCGTGGTCTTAGAGCACGTCATAACGAAATTTCATTCATGTTAACGGAAAACAAATGTCAATGCGCTTTGCTTTCTGAAACATGGCTTTTCCCGAACACGCGTATATCGCTTCCTGATTATCATGTAACTCATGGATACGATGGGGTCGCCATTGTTACACATAAGTCCATCAATAGTAAGCGTATTCTGATTAATGACAATATTAAGCACTTGCTTGAATACTATTCAATTGATTTGGTTAGCATCGAAGTTACGATCAACGATAAGAAACTTAAATTATGGTCAATTTATATCCCTCCCTCGTCAAATCCTTCCGCTGTAACTTTCAACTATATATTTTCTCTCTTGGATCGTTCATCCATAATGGGTGGTGACTTTAACGGACACCATCCATGTTGGGGATCAGTGATTTCCGACTTTCGGGGCAATTAGATTTTTCTGCACTTTCCGATTATGGTCTTTGGTCTTTGTATACTCAATAACGGTGACGCCACGAGAATCAACCGCCCACCATATCCCGATACTATGGTCGATATTACTGTATCCTCACCTAGTATATCCCTGTCTTGTTCATGGTCTGTGTTGTCGGATCCTTTCGGCAGCGATCATCTCCCTATCCTTATCACTATACCTTGTAGATCTTCATTGGCAGATTCTTTTCATCATGATAAAAATTCCCCTACCAGATTTAACTTCATTGCTACTGATTGGAATCAATTTACCTACCAGGTAACTAATCTTTTAGAATCTTTTAAACTGGAGAACTCACCACTCAACAATTAAAATTATAATAATTATATAATTATAATAATTTTGTGAATTTATTATTATATGCAACAAATAAAGCTACTCCACTCATTTATATAAATAAGAGGAATTTTCCCCGTAGTCCTCTTTGGTGGAACGATTTATGCACCATTGCTGTAAAGACTCGTTCTTTTTATTTCCAGAAGTTCAGAACTTCACGCTCTCGTGACGATTTTATAAATTATCAAAAGGCTCGGGTTGACACAGCTCAAATCCTTAATAAAGCTAAAAAAAGCCTCTTGGGAAAAACTATGCTCTAATCTAGATCCTTCTACACCACTTGCCGATTTTTGGGTCACCGCAAAAAAATTATAAAATAGTTTGAACTCACCTCCTACGCCCACCAACGATAAATGGGTTGAGGATTTTTGTAATAAAATATCACCATTCTATGTTTCTTCCGAGGCCGAAAATTATTTCAATACACCGATCAACGATGAACAGCTTCCTAACCACATTTTTTCTCATTTTTCCTCTCCTTTTAATCGTCAAAAATTATCATTAGCAATATCTTCACGCAAGTCATCAGCTGCGGGCTTAGATGACATATCTCCTATTCTGTTTAAACATCTCCCGATTAGAGCGTTCGATATACTTTTAAAATTACTTAACGATCTTTGGTTAAATAACATCATTCCTGAATCATGGAGACAATTTAGAGTGATTCCTATACCTCAACCTGCAGCCAAACATCCTTCGTACCGTCCGATTGCTCTATCCTCAGCTTTTTGTGAACTAACAGAATTCATGTTAAAAAATCGGTTAGATTGGTATCTAGAGGCCAATCGAATTATTCACGATAATTTATTTGGTTTTCGACGTGGGCTTGGCACTATGGAATGCCTTTCTAAACTCATTGGACCTATTTATAATACCTTTTGTAACCGTGAGAGTCTTACGGCTGCTTTTGTTGACGTTCAAGATGTTTATGATGCTATACATATTCCAACTCTGATATTTCGTCTTCTGGACTTGAAGGTTCTCTCTGTTTTTTGTAATTATATATACTCCCTACTTCATGTACGTTATTTACATTTCACCTCTCCATCGGGTTCAGATTTCATTCGCTCATCTTATAGGGGACTCCCCCAAGGAAGTTGCCTTAGTCCAATTTTATTTAATGTTTATATGACTCCTATAAGTGTAGACCTATACTCTCATGATTATTCATGCCTGTTTTATGTCGACTACATTGTCGTTTTCTCGGCAAACAAATCGTTAAATAATGCAATTCTTCACTTAAATTTCGCACTAGATTCGTTAAATAACAAACTTTCTTCGGCATTCTTCCAAGTTGCACCGGACAAAAGTCAGACAATGATATTTACCAGAAAACGTTACGTTGATTTCTCTCCCATTTATATTGATGACAGGCCGATTGTGCCGTCAAATTCAGTCAAATATCTCGGACTCATACTAGACCCTGAGCTCCGATGGGTCCCTCATTTTAAGTATCTTAAACTCGTGATCTCTAAATGGTCTAATCTTCTTAGAGCATTAGTGAGTACCTGGTGGGATGCTCACCCTTCGTCACTTTTATTAATTTTTAAATCAATTCGTTCAAAAGTCGATTATGGTTCTTTTTTGTTCACTTCCGTATCTTGAACACAGTGCAACAAACTGAACGCTTTATTAACATTCTGTCTCCGTACAGTCATCGGAGTAGTACGCTCTGCACCGAACATATGTCTGGAAGTTGAATGTGTATGTTTGCCATTAGAAATTCGATCACGTCAACTAGCAGAAAAATTTCTGCTAAAGCACATTTCTAATTCACATGATTCTATTTTTAATATGTTTCTTTCTTTGGCTTCCAGTTAGTTAGTCTTAGGCGATACGTCCCTAAAATTTTACCTATTCTAGCTTCCATAGCATCCTCTATTAGGCCCTTGACCCCTTCTGTTCTAAACCCTCAGAACCGTCTCCATTGTTTCGACTGTCCGTTTGAAGCCCTTTTAAACCTTTCCCGAGTGCATATTTTGAACCTATTTAAAGTTTGCAAAGACAGTAGTACCAGAGTGAACATTCTCATATTTTCAGTTAATCAAATTTTTAATGATTTTATAGAATCAAATGTTCCTAATCATTATTTGGTTTATACTGATGGATCAGTTTTAACCTTATCAGCAGGGTTTTCATTCTATATTCCTAATTTGATGATAAAATACTCCGATATCTTACCCCAATTTACGTGCTCTTTTACCACTGAATGTTATGCGATTATGGTAGCTCTTAATTATATTCAATCTTTAAACATTAAAAAATGTTTGATCATCTCGGATTCCCAATCTGCTCTTTATGCCATTAATTCCATTTTGATCACTGCTTCCAGTTCTCCTCTCATTCTAAATATAAAAGCATCTCTCTACCATCTCCTCTTACAGGATTTTATAATCGAATTTTTATGGGTCCCGGTCATGTCGGAATATCAGGCAACGAAGTACCTGATACCCTCGCAACTTCTTCCAAATACAACACTAAACCTCATATTTTAAAAATTCCTGCCAATCTTATCCTCAAATTATCCTCCTCAAATTATCCTCCTCAATATCCTTAAATTTACTAAAAACTAATATTAAACACGCTTGGCAAAATAAGTGGTCATCTGTTGCTCCCGATTTTGCTGATTGGTACAGGTCCTTAACCCCAATAATTCCTTCTCAGCCATGGTTCCTTAGACAACCATTGGCTAGGGTCTCATATTGTTTGGTTTTCCAGACTCAGATTAGGACTTAATCTCCTTCCCGTTCATGCCTTCCACCTCAGCCTAAACGACTCTCCCATGAGCACTCGTTACGTCGTGGAAGCCATTTGCGATTTTACGCATATTCTCATCAATTGTCCATCACTCCATAGCTCCCGATCAGAGTTACTTACTCTATTACACAAGAAAAATATCTTGTTAGTAGATGCACACATAATTCTAAACTCTTTTTCAAGGGCCATTGTTCTCATTATTTTAAATCTTATTCAGGATGCTGGATTCTTAATTTGATCTTTATTTAGCTAATTCAACACATGTATTTATTAATTAATTAATTAATTATTATTTTCTCTTCTGTCTTAATTCTTGTTTATGATTTGTCATTGTTTATCTCAATGTGTTGTAATTGTTAGCTGTGGTAATTTTTTATAATTAGAAGCTAATAAAAGAAAAAAAAAATCAACGGAATGCGTTCCGACGAACATAAAAAGACGGGAAACGGCAAAAACCACGAAACAAGATGTAGGCAAGCTAATTCGCACAAACCGAAATGAAACGTAGTGAAAGAAAAAAAAAGTATGTGACGGCTACGTGCGGACGCGATCCTATGTATAGAAGTGGCCAAAAAGTAATACTAAGACTTATGAATTCCAAATTTTATAAGTTACCACAATCAAACAAGACAAAAAAAAAGTGGTTAAAACTGATCAAAAATATATTTTATATACATGCATGTTATACTTCCTTTATTTATATTATATTTAAAATATCAATAAGTAACATTAACTTAATTTTATAATTTTACATAACACATATTTCAATAGAGTGACAAGAGAAGATAGAATAAGGAATGAATACGTGAGAGGTAGTGTTGGTGTAGCGCCAATTGTGGACAAGATGATAGAAAATAGGCTGGAATGGTTTGGGCATGTGATGAGGCGAGAGGAAACGAATGCAGTAAGAGTGGTTATGAAGATGGACGTTGAAAAGAAAAGAGGAAGAGGAAGACCAAAAAAGAGATGGTTGGAGACTTTGGAGAATGACATGAGGGCTGTCGGTGTGTGCAGAGGAGATGTGATTGACCGAGTAAAGTGGAGGTGTAGGACAAGAGTAACCGACCCCAAATAGTTGGGAATAAGACTAGGCAAAAGAAGAAGACATAACACATATTTCAATGTATATTTTATTAATTTATACAAAACAATCAATAGGTACCGTTATTTTATACGAAATATACATTAGATTATGTACAATATACCTAATCTTCGATCTCAATGTATAATTTCGTTTTTCATCGTTATTTCTTACTATACATTAATACCAAATATTTTTATTCTTCATTAATTATTATTATTTTAATTTTTTTATTCGTGGGTTGAACAAACATACACAAATTTACAGAAAATAAATAAATATTTAATTTGTTTTTTTCAAAGCGAAAAAATATTAAAGGGAGACATGATCGACTGAAACTCATGTCGCGATCTGCTACATAAAACATCGCGTTAAGCCTCGTGTGAACGACTCTGACAGCGCCAACAGACTAGCGATTACGCGCTCACTGCGAGAACGCTGCCGCGCCGTGCAATCAGCTGATCAGCCGTTCGCCAAACGCGTCTGTTTACCGCCGGCGCGGTCGTTAAAGCGTCGTTCCCCGTGGTAATGGCCGCCAGTATAAATGTGCCTTTCATCCGGTCGACATGGTCCTTGTTCGTATTGATGATTGTCGCTTTCAGCGCGTCGCCGTAACTAACCGCAACCGCTACGAAAGTCTGAACGTTATTATACCGTCACCGCCTTGGTTGTTTCGTCAGATCGGACGAGCCGTCATTCTAGAAAAATGCGCTGACCATCTGCACAACCACCCGAACTACTGTCGTGCGAGACACTCTCGCCAATGCCGCCGTCGCCACCAGTTCTATTTGCCAAAATCTGCCCACCCGTGTCGCCGACTCCATGATGATGACGTAGTACGGATCGGTAGGTGCCGAAAAAAAAAACTTGAACTGCACCGCACGAGTGTGGTGATTATCCAATTGGTTAACCACCCGACCTCAACCCCATCTCTCCTTCACCTTCCCACGGTAGCCCTTTAGGATACGTCGCTACGTAAGCCGTTATTTAATTCATTTAAGTTAATTTTTTTTTCGAAAATGTCTTCGGTTAATCCGATGATATCGTGTTGACTTGAAGGTGTTTCCCATATTCATAGACATATCCCTACCTCTCGTTTGACCGGAATCGGGGTCTCCGTCCATCGTTGGTAACAACTTCATCTCGTTTTGACCTACTTTTGTTGTGTAACGCGGTCATTGCACAACTTCCAGCATCGGTGTCAGATTTATATAACTACGCGTTTATGCACCTTTGGCCCGTCGTCGCGGCGTGTTAATCGTCGTGTATTTTCCCCCGTCGTCTAGGAACTACACACCTATCCTATCATATCTTCATGACATCAAGTACTTCTGGACTTTTTCCGACTCTTGGGAGTGATAGCTTAGATCGTTCGGAAGTTAAAGGACACAATCACCATCACCTAAACGCACTGTCCATCTAATGCATTTTTTACGAATAAAATTATTGTTGTTTTATAGCCACTAATAATGTGTAATCTATTATTATATTGTGTTTATAATCAGTACAGGTTTTTTTAAATTTGAGACCAATGCTCTCTACAGTGTCTTGATAACACCATAAAGTTAATATTTTCTATATCAATATCATATATCATAATACATGTAAAAATGTATTGTATATATTACAAAAAAAAAATTTAGATTACACTAGGTATTACCAATATGTATTTTTATATGTAACTATAGTCATATTTTTTTGTTGCATTAGTCATTCTTGGATAACATTCCTCACAGTGTTAAACAGAAATTATAGTAGTGTTTGTGTGTTTAACTAAAAATAATTTTTGTTCTTGAAACCCCAACAGAAATCAAAGTAAACATTAGAAGACACTAGTTAGTTTTATTTTTTGGAAATAGGATAGGCATACATTTATTTAAAAAACAATAAATATTAATTTAACTACTTTTTATAATCTTATAAAAAAATATTCTATCAATTTTGTTTTGCCTTTGTCTTACAGCAGGAAAATTCTTTAATAATTTTTCAATTTGTAACATTTTTAACAACTCTAATTTTTTTCAGATTATTTGAATACTCACATAGAAATTCATCAGTCATAAAAATGACGACTAGGTAATTTATTTATTAATTAAAAAATACAGTTAAAATCATACATAAATATAATTTCTTGTGTAATGTTCAATTTTACAATAGTAATTATATTTGATTACAGGTTAGATAGACTCTTTATACTATTAGAAACAGGAAGTAGTTCAGTTACAAGAAAAGCCGCTGCAAATCAACTGGGACAAGTGGTGAGATTACATCCCCATGAACTTAAGCCTTTATTAGAACGTATATCTACATACTTGCGTAGTTCATCATGGGAAATTCGTATAGCTGCTTCTCAAGCCATTGAAGCTGTTATTAAACAAATTCCTCCTTGGTGTCCTAGTGGTTTACCACCTGTTAAATTAGGTGTGTATTGCATTATATATATTTATTTATAAACAGTGTTAATTATTGTGTGACATCATTTTCAGAACTCTGTAATGATTTATTGGTTGATGAAAAAGAAAATGATGGAAAATTATCATTTGATACATTTGATTTAAGCTCTATTTTGAACAATTGCTCTGCTTTAATGGCTTCTCCAGATATTGACCTAGACAATCTTGTAACATCTGAAAATGGTAGGTATATTTTAGTTAATTGGTATACATTTATTCTTATATGATATTTAGTAGAATTGGACAAGTTTTATTTTTTGAATTTGATTTAAGTTCAAAATTTGAGTTGATTAAAAATCTTATCAATTTGTATAATATGTCGTTACATGATAATAAAATATCCAAACAATAACAATCTATTGTTATTATTTACTAATAATCATTAAATCATCCTTCCTTAAGTGTTCTATCAAAAATATTTGGCTCTCTTTTATAAATATATTTTTCAATAAAGTAGTGAAATAAACTCTAGTACTTGATTCAAGTTGAATACTCTTTTAAAGTTGATTGATTAATTAAAGTCAAATAAAATCAAGTACATCTATTTAGGAGTATACATTTTTTTTTTTTTGAAGTCTAGTTGAATATTCAAACTCTACTCTTGAAAAATTGTTTCCTTAATCAAGTGCTCCTCCGATTTTATATTTAATGATTAATCCATGTTCTAGAAAGACTGATTATTAATAATAATATATATAGTCATGAATCATAAATTATTTTAATAAAAACAATGTATTTAAGCGATATGTGATATCAGTATACAGTTAAAAAATATTTAAATAAACAAACTATCAGTAATTTATTGTATATAATATACAAATTTACTCTATTTATATAATATATAATTATATTTAACAATGAACTAATAACATTTAGTTATAAGATAAGATAATTAATTTTCTTATCTATAAAAATTCATTGCTCTTCTTTTTTTTTTTAACAAAATCAAATTGTTTTATATACCTATATATATAATGATAAATTGTAATTATTTTGATATGACTATAAAAAAAAAATAGAAATTTAACCAGTACTACATATTTTATTATATGAATGAAATACCTTCAATGCAGTTTTATTGATAAACACAGTGCATTATTTTGTTAAATATATGTGCATTTATTGTATTATTTTGATGTAGAAATTACTTAAAATGATACATAAGTATATCATTTTCTCAGAAATAAAATTGGTTCACTCTTCAATTTTATTGATTGCTAATATAGGAAGCATTCAAGTATTACATTAAAACATTTTCAATCATTTTTTACCCTATCCTCTTCCTATAATAAATATATTACTCCCGCCCCCTCTCCTATGTTATGCCTACATTTTTCTTAGGCCCCTCTTCTAATTAACAAAACAAATTTATTCAATTATCAAAAAATAAAAATAATTATAAGATGGTATGTCAGAGTCATATTATTAATATTAATTTCAAAGTTTATATTAAGTAAAAGTTGCTGTAAATATATAGTAAATATCTCTGTAAAAGACTTGGTGTACATTACTATCAGTAAAATTATTATTAATATTTTCATTATTTGTAAAAACGGTTTGTCTTATTTAATTTAAAATCTAAATAAAATAATTTAGATTATTCCAATAATATCAATTATAATAACAGTAATAGTTATGTATTTAACTTTCAAGCTACTTTATTTTCATTGTTTTATACTCTTGCTGAAAATGGTTAAACATAATTTACAGGTTCTCTTACAGTTTTTTTATTTGTATTAAAGAAGTATTAAAGTTATGTTATAATGTTAACACATTTTAAGTATACCTTTCAGTTATTTAATTGTACATATTTACTCTCAATTATAAATATAATATTTTAACCTTATTATACTTTTCATAGTTTAAATTTAAAAATAAATTGATACATTTTATAATTTATAATTTTAATTTTATAGATTCAGAAAAAATTATCAAAAATCAGCAGCAAATTATTAACCAAACATTGGGTCTAGAAATAATTGGTTCAGATATTATCACATCAGATGATATAATGATTTTATCAGCACCTTGTAAAACCAATTTAAAAGTAAATAATAATTATATATTTAAATTGTTATTTTTGTTATTCATTCAGAGTAAACTGGAACTTTTGAATCCTAGTAATTTGTTATAAATTATTCTATTTTGTTTATAAGATCTCAAATAATATATCTTATTTTTTATCTACAATAACATTGTATTTCTTTTGTATTTATTCTATTCATTAATAAATTTCATTGTATTTCAGATGTAAAATATATTTATTTAGTATATGATATAAAAAATGTGAAATATTTTCGTTCAGAATATTATATAGAAAGTTAGTCAAAAAAATATATGATCACAGAAAAAATCTTTAAAATTAAAATATTTACTTTATAAATAAAATGTTTGCCGAATTTATTGAAAATTAAATTTAAAATACTAATAATTTCTCACATTAAATATTAGTTTTTTCAAAACTGTTTTCAACTCTGTTTTTGTCTCAAAATTATATCTTTTTACTTATGTTGTTTGTTTTCACAATCTACTCAATGATTTTAATATTTTCAAATGTTTAATTTTTTTAGAGACAATTAAGTGATGTAATAAATGTAAATCCTGATATTGATAAAAGTTCTCGAGAAAGTAATTGTGATAGACGAAAAGCTCGTTTAGCTGAACTGAATAATAAACTAGTCAGATCAGTATCTTTAGATGCTAGTTACACTGGAACTTCAAATTTAAACAAAAAGATTAAATTAATTGATGATAGTGAAAAGGTAATAATAATTTTATAATATTTTAATATAGCAATTATTAAATTTTAATTTAATTTTTAAAATAATTATTTTAATCAAACGATTTATAATTTGACCAAAATGTAATTAATTAATGTATATTATTATAATATATTCTTCATTACTTCTTTAAAACTTTGTTCAAATACTATTTAAGTGGTTAATAATGCTTATAATGAGAGAATATTATTTGTATAAATTAACTTTTAGCCAATTTTACGAATCAATTCATTAAAAATGAATTATAAGTTAAATGTTTTTAACAAAGTTTTACTGTTTTTTTTACTGTAAAATGTAACTTTATTTTAAATCCAGAAATATTTTATTTATTTTATATGTATATTATTATTTAATTTATTCTTATTAATATTAAGGTTGAAGTTGATTGGCCTTTTAAAGATTTCATGAACACTTTACTAAAAGATCTATTTAATACTAAATGGGAAATACGCCATGGTGCCGCAACTGCTATCCGTGAAATTATTAAACATCATGGTCGAGGTGCTGGAAAAGCTAGTAATTTACCATCAGATCAAGTATGTTCATTAATATTTTAATTAATTATTGTTTTAAATTGACAATTTATTTTAGATGGAAACTCATCATCAAGCGTGGTTGGAAGATGTAGGCTTAAGGTTATTATGTGTCCTTGCATTAGACCATTTTGGTGATTTTCTTGGTGATCAAGTTGTAGCACCTGTTCGAGAAACATGTGCTCAAGCGTTAGGTATATCATTTTTAAATAAAAGTAAAATTAAATTTTTTTTACTCATGATTTTATTGTCATTTTAGGATTTGTTGTTAAATTAATGTCTGAAGAAAATGTTTTAAATATAATTCATATACTTATAATACTTATCCAACACACTGATTGGACAACCAGACATGGTGGATTACTGGGATTGAAGTATTTACTAGTTGTTAGAAAAGTAAGTCATATTTATTTTATTTAATTAATTATATTTTATGTAGTTAATTACAGATTTATATCAGTTAAGTTGCAATCATTTAAGATTTTTGTTTTACTTCTAATCATAAATAATTTTTGTTTATACTATCATCCACATTTTAAACAAACTAAATTATTTACTTAAGATAATCTGCTTAAATTAATGTTTATGTGAGGTTATTACCAATGACTTCCTCAATCATAATATTCATGTTATAAATCAATATACTTAATATATATTGATCCCATTAACTTATTATACATAAATTGTCTTTAAAATTAATTTTGTTTTAAAAAAAAACTATGTTTACATATTTTTCTTAAATCATACAATATTTTAATTTTCAGGATCTTATTGAAAAAATATTACATTTATCATTTCCATTTATATCAAAGTCTCTAATGGATACTGTAGATGATGTCAGTGCTGTAGCTGCATCTGCTTTATTACCAATAGTAGATTGTATGATTAAATGTGATGAAAAATGGGTGTCTGATGTAATATCTATTTTATGGAAAATGTTGGCTGTTCAAGACGATTTAACGGCTTCTTGTAATAATTTTATGACTTTATTAGCTGCATTGTTTAGTCTTCCATCTGGGAAATTATTGACGTAAGTTTAAAACTTAATTTAGTACTTTCCTGTTATCTTAACTACTATTCATTGCCATGATTTTGGATTTATTTTTAATATTTTAACACATTGACTTTACATTAATATACAGTGTGATCACGATAAGTGGAAACACTCAATAACTATGTATAGGCTTCATATATTTTAATTCTGATTTTTTGGCTAACTAATAAACATAATTATACACATTTTTATGTAATTAGACTATTTTTGTGACAGTTAATTTCGAGCATGCGCACAATAACTTTTTTTTTTTAATGGCATGACCTCTTTTAGACTACAAATTATTTTTTAATGAATTTTGGTAGTTGAATTTCTTTTCTAAGTTGAAAAATAGCCGAGTTATAGCAATTTGAATTTATGTTATTTACACGGGTATAATTGCTATAACTCGGCCATTTTTCAACTTAGAAAAGAAATTCAACTACCAAAATTCATTAAAAAATACAAAGAAAAATAATTTGTAGTCAAAAATAAGTCATGCCATTTTTAAAAAAAAAAGTCATTGTGCGCATGTGCGAAATTAACTGTCATAAAAATAGTCTAATTACATAAAAATGTGTATAACTATGTTTATTAGTTAGCCAAAAAATCAGAATTAAAATATATGAAGCCTATACATAATTATTGAGTGTTTCCACTTATCGTGATCACACTGTATAATTAAAATTTACTTTGGTGATAAATTTCATAATAAATACATATTATTATGTATTTGAATATTTACCCAATTATAATCAATTTCATTACACAGTTTTAACCTAATAATTAGATTTAGTTATAAAAATTGTTGAATCTCTTAAATAACCCAATTGTGACATATATATCTAAGTAATCAAAGATAACAAGAAAATAAACAGGTTTTAAAATTCAAATAAATAAATTTTATAATATATTTTAGAAATGAACCAATTCTCCATGTATTACCTCGACTTTGGTCATTTTTATCACATAATGCAACTCAAGTAAGATTAGCTACTATGAAGTCCTTAATGACCTTAACTTCAACTCAAAAACTATCAAATTCTGATAGCCCTGAAGATATCAAATTACTTCAAGATTCTATGAGGCATATTTTCCAAAGAGCTATGGTTGAACCTGATGAAGAAATACAAAAAATTATTAAAAAGGTATTTATAAGATATTAATAGTAAGATAATATAGTCATAATATAATAGGAAGGTAAGATATTAATAATATCTAATTATTATAATTATAATATAATCAAAATATTTATAAAATTTAATTAATTTTTATTAGGTTTGGAGTTACTTGATAAATAATAGTAGCCTAACAGCTCTTTTAAATGCTACTTGTCCTTATATTGGATTATGGTTGGCAATGACAATGCAATCAGAAAAAATCCCTTATGATAATTCTACTATCATACCATATATTTCAACTGGCCATAATAAAGTATGTTTTATTTATTAATATAATACATATTTTTAATAAGATAAATATAATTAGATAATTTAACATTAATTCTGTATTTTGAAGGTAGATAATGTATCTAGTCAAACTTGTGAAACCGGTATGGATATCAAATACTATATTGGTGGAAATGAGACTATTCCTGTTGATCTGAGAGAAAAAAATGCAATTAGAGCTAGACATTTAGGAGCAGAAATGTTAGGTATATTTATTTTAATTTCAAATACTTCTGTCAAATAATAAAAAAAATTCTTATCAAATATTTATAATATAAATTTGAAATTTGTAGGTTTACTATCTTGTTATATTATAAAACCAGCACCTAATGTATGTTATGCAAATGAAGATGAATCGCCAGTTACATGCTACACAAAATTATTAATCAGTAATCTAGAATCAAATGTGGCTATGCAACAGAGAATGGCTTCTATGGTAATATCAAATTGGTGTAAACTAGAAAAACTAGAAAATTTAGCTTCAAAAATATTAGCTGAAAAATTAACAGAATGCATGAACCGTGTTATTTATTATGATGAGATGTCATACTCAATAACAAGACTTATACAAGATGCACATGACTTTCTTGCATCATTGAAACATTATAATATGACTACTCCACATCAATTAAACCAGGTTAGATAATTTTTAGTACATATTTTAAATTTTGATTATGCACAGAATGTTGATAGTTGATGTTTTTGAACAAGAAATTATTATTTAAGAATATCATGTTTTATTTTTTAATTTCAAACTTAAGATTTTTAGTAAAATTATTTCTTATATATTATTAATTGGAAGTAATTTATATTTTTTGTTATTTTATAATTATTTTAAGAAAAAAAATTTATTTAAATATTTATGTTTTATTAAAGATTGTAACTTTGGAACATATTGAACTACTTACTGGATCAGAAACTCAACTATTAATTTCATCGTTAAAACTTAGACCTAAAATAATTGAACAACTTGAAGAAAGACGTCTTTCTTTAAATCAAACACATAGACAAATAAATTCAGATCTCATTTCTTTAACTATATCGTAAGTATATACATTAGTTCATATTTTTGAATAAAATACTTTGATAATTATTAATAGTTATATATCTTATGCATTATTTCTATTTAGAACTAAAGCATCATTAGCATGTGCATTAACCATGCTTCAGTGTTTACCTGAAAAAATACGACCTATTGTTAAGCCATTAATGGAATCTATAAAAAAAGAATCAAATGAAATGTTACAAGTAATACTATATATTAGTAAAAATATCTTCTTATTTTAACATGCAAATTTTCTGTTTATTTTTTATAAAGTCCATGTATATATATATTTATTCTGATGTTTTTAGCATTGGTCTGCTGACCATTTGGCTATTTTGATGGACTTATGTGTTGATCGATCTTCATGTCCGAACACTACAATAATTAATAACTTATGTTCTTTTCTTTGTGTTGATCCAGAGTTCACACCTAAAATAGTAAGTGAATGTAAAAAATAGAAAATGCCATATAACTAAATATTTTTTTAATGTGTTGACTAATATTGTGTTTTATCTCTTTGATTTTTAAGTTTCTGAATTTATTTATATTTATCACTTATTTAATAGTGTAAAATTAATCATCTGGGAATGTATAATTAATTCATATTCCATTTATTTTAGGGTACTGATGACAAAAGAAAATATCAGTTGATTCTCATGCACCAAAAAATTTTACAGGTGAGATATTATATATTTTATTTTATCAATTAATATTTATTTACTCTAATGCTTATTTTGTTACAGAATGCTGAAAAATTATTATTGAAGCGTAATGGACCGCGAGGTTCAGGAAGACCACCAGTACACTGTGATATAAATGTAGAAATTGTGTTGAGCGATGAAGACCAGGTCATTATATTAAAATATTTTGTTCATTAATACTTTAATTTATTAGTATTAAATGGCTGTTATTTAGTTAAATTAAGTTCAGCTATTAAATAATTTATAATTATTTAAATTAATAATTACTATTATTTATTTAAAGCCCAGTGTATTAAATTATACTAATGAAAATAATTTTACCTGCAACTAACTTTTTATTTTGGTTTGCAAGAAAAAATAATTGTAAAATGTCTGTAATAATCTAATCAATACACTTATACATTACAGGAACATAAATTAACTAATAATATTCAAAAGAGAGGGGCATTATATGCCTTACAAACAATTTGCTTGTGTTTTGGAGAACATCTACAAAGTAAACTACCTAGACTTTTTGAAATAGTATATAATAGTATAAAAAATATTAAATTTCCGGAAAATGATCCAAGTAAATTATATTTTGCAAATAAAATCATGAAACAGTATATATTATATTATTTTTATTTGTTAATTTTAACATTACAGATTTAAATACTTTAAAAGAAAAAGATGAGGAAGCACAAGAATTAATTAAAAATTTACAAGTATTTGAAGTTGTATGTTCAAAAATGCATAAATGTTATGTTACAAAGGTAATAATAAAATTATCTTAATGCTGTTGTTTGTATTATATTAATTTGTTTAATATTTATTTTATTACTAAGCAATAATTTATTTTTTGTAGCTTCTAGAGTTGTTGCCAATTTTTACCAAGCTTATTATTCATCCATATTCAGCAGTGAGACATATTGTTGCTCGATGTTTAGCTGCATCTGTTGAACTAAATTCTGTTATCACTATGACAATTATTGTAAACGATGTATTGCCACTTCTTGATGCACCCGATTCTGATATAAAACGAAAAGGAGCTATTGAAGCAGTTGTTTGTATTGTTGAGAAATTACAATTTGAAATAGTTCCTTACATTGTCTTATTAGTCATTCCACTTTTAGGTAAGATACATTTTATATATTTTGTAAATTTTAAATTATGATATACAATATTAATATTCTTCAATATTGTTATCATTATTATAGGCCGCCTAAGTGATCAAGAAGAAAGTGTTCGTAAAATGTCATCTCAATGTTTTGCCAACCTTATTCAATTAATGCCACTCGATGGCAGTGTACCTACTCCACCAAATTTAAGTGATAAGATGAATACATTAATTCAATTACAGCGGACATTTTTAGATCAACTTTTTAATCCTAATCAAATAAATGATTTCAAAGTTCCTATAGTAATAAATGCTAAATTAAGATCCTATCAACAAACTGGAGTGAATTGGTTAGCTTTTTTGAATAAGTACAAATTGCATGGAATTTTATGTGATGATATGGGCTTAGGCAAAACTATACAGTCATTATGTATACTTGCTAGTGATCATTACATTAAAAATGAAAAGTATAAGGTAATGAACAAATTATTTATAATTTAATCAACTACTATATTATACAAAATTTTTATAGGAAATCAAAAGTCCAGATTCAGTTCCTTTACCATCTATAGTTGTTTGTCCTCCTACATTAATCGGCCACTGGACTCATGAGGTACATAAGTTTATTCCAAATGACATTCTAAAACCATTACAATACTCCGGATTGCCTTTAGAAAGACAAAAGTAAAATATTTTTTACTTTATTTAAAGATTTTTAATATCATTTTTATTATTAACTTTATGCATTTATTATCTTTTTTTCTTCTTTTTTTTTTTTAATAATTTGTAAAATAATGTTTCAGATTACGCATATATGCCGACAACTATAACTTATTTGTTGTCTCATATGACATTGTTCGCAAGGATATTGAATTTTTTTCAAAAATTAAATTCAATTACTGCATTCTAGATGAATGTCATGTTATCAAAAATGGGAAAACTAAAGCTAGTCAAGCTATCAAACAATTAAAAGCAAATCATCGATTAGTTTTATCAGGGACTCCAATTCAAAATAGCGTTCTTGAGTTATGGTCATTGTTTGACTTTTTAATGCCTGGTTTCTTAGGCACAGAAAAGCAATTTTCTGCAAAATATAGTAAACCAATATTAGCAAGTAGAGATGCTAAATGTTCATCTAAAGAACAAGAAGCTGGTAATTAGTACTTGAGTGTTACATTTTAATTTTTATAAGAAAATATTTAGTAATTAGAAAACAAATAAAAAATGCTAGCAATTTTATAAAGATATTAAATTAAATAATACTTTTTGCTTTTACGTGTATGTATAACAACTTTGCAAGTATTTGATTACATTTTTTTAAATTTATTACTGATTATTTTTCATCTGCATATTCATACATCTGTTCTGATTATATGTGTTCATAATTACAACAGTACTACATTTTTTATTATATCTATTTATATATTAGAAGTTTTTTCTGCTCTTAAAATCTTTAACTTTTACTGCTTCTTATATGATTCAGATTGTATTTCAGAAATTGTTTTACAACAATGCTGTTATACTTAATATTGTCTCTTTTCTTTATCATTAATGTAATGCTTATCTCCCAATTTATGGAAATAATTTTTTATCCAATCAATTTTTATAAATTGTAATCATACTTATATCAGTAATAATTAAAAACTTATAAGCATTTAGTAGAATTTCAAAATAACCTTGTATCAATTTTATTTTTATTACGTTTTGTATGTTCTTCCTTAGTTATTTTTAACAATTTTCTATCTGTGTTAGAAGCCAAACATATTCTATCCATTCATTCCTTTTGTTCTTCAATATTGTCATTTTGTCCAGTTCATTGTTTAGCCTTTTTAGATCATTTTTAGTTTTGTGTTAAAACTTTCCCACTTAAACATCATTTAATTTTTCTTATCAGCTTTTGTTTTGGACTAAGTTTTTCAGATATGCATTGTAATTGGCCTAATTAAAACTTTAAATATTTACTCTTTTTTTTTCCTCCCCATAGAGTTTTTATTTTTTTAACATGAAAATGGTTCAACGCCCAAAACATATATTTACTATTTTAATTTCATTTAAATTTACTAATGTCTCACTGATTTTTAAAAAATTGGTAAATAATGATGTACTCTGTATTCTAATATTTAGATATTAGTTTTGTATACAATATATTTTGATAGTTGATTAACCATTATCTTTGTAGTTTATTCAATTTATCAATTTTTTCTTTCAGTTATAAAAACTAGTCAATATTTCTCATATATTAACATAAACTACTAATACTAATTTTAATAAATATTTAAATCCTTAGAATATTTCTTATTTATTTTAGGAATTATGAGTTATAAATCAGATTTGTCTATTTCCATTTAAAATAATTGTATATATGAAAATGGTTGCATTCCTAATAACAAATAATATATATTTTATAGGAGTTTTAGCAATGGAAGCATTACATCGTCAAGTCTTACCATTTGTGTTGCGTAGAATGAAAGAAGATGTATTAAGTGATCTGCCAGCTAAAATTACACAGGTAAATAAAAATATATTTTTGTATTTAAAAAAATCAATCTAATTTTCTATGTATAATACTTTAATGCGTAGGATTACTATTGTGATCTGAGTCCTATTCAACAACAACTTTATGAAGACTTTTCAAAAATCCATGTGCATAAAAAATTATCAGACTCTAATGAATCTGACAATTCTCACTCAATAAATAAAAATAATATGCTACAGGTATGTTTTAAGATTTTATCATATTACTATTTATATTTTTACTGTATATTTTAATTAATAAAACTGTTCAATATTAATACTTTTACTTATTTATATTAAAGGCATTGCGTTATTTACAAAATGTATGTAATCATCCAAAACTTGTACTAACTCCACAACACCCTCAATATTCTCATATACTTCAGCAAATTTCAGAATCTAATTCTAGTTTAACTGATATTCAACATGCTGCCAAATTACCAGCTCTCAAGTAAAATGATTTTTTATTATTTTTGAAAAATAAATTTTCTATAATTTTATATATTTTAATTTTAGGCAACTTTTAACAGACTGTGGTATTGGATTAACAAACAATGATGATTCTGTAATAAGTCCACACAGAGCTTTAATTTTCTGTCAACTTAAATCCATGCTAAATATCATTGAAAACGATCTCTTCAAGTAGGTCGTACTATATTTAATTTGATTTAAACATAAACTAATCAATTAAATATATTTAGAGTTCATATGCCAAATGTTAGCTATCTTCGTCTAGATGGTAGTGTGCCTGTATCTCAAAGGTATTCACTTGTTAATCGGTTTAATGTTGATCCATCTATTGATACACTTATAATGACTACTCAAGTTGGAGGCTTAGGTCTGAATTTAACTGGAGCAGATACTGTATGAAATATTCATTCATTTAAAAATAAAATAAAAACATTAAGTAAGATTTGTTGTAGGTAATATTTGTAGAACATGATTGGAGTCCTATGAGAGATCTACAAGCTATGGATCGAGCGCATCGTATTGGTCAAAAAAAAGTAGTCAATGTATACCGTTTAATAACAAGATCAACACTTGAAGAAAAAATAATGAAGTATGGGTATTTATAAATATATTTTAATTTTGAAGTTGCTATTATTTTAAATTTATATTCCAGCTTTCAAAAATTTAAGCTAAAAACTGCTAATACAGTTATATCATGTGAAAATTCAAGTCTTCAAACAATGGGAACTGATAAAGTAACAATTTTGAAATTGTTAAATAATGTGATTAAATCAAAATTTAATTTAATTCATTTTTTTAGTTATTAGATTTGTTTTCTTTGGATGATCCAAAAAAAGAAAAAAATAAACTGAGTTCTTCAAGTGGCTCCATTAAATCTGTTCTTGAAACTTTGCCAGAACTTTGGGACACCAAAATTTATGATGATGAATATGATTTGAATGGTTTTATTCAAACACTAAATGATGCTTAATTGCACGGTTTAAATATAATTTTGTATATAAACTATTTATTTACTTTTCTCTTCTATTACTTATAGTTGAAAGTGTCTAGTGAAAACAAACCAAAAATTAGGCTTTTAAATTGTATTTGTACTATAGTTGTTTAACCATAGTTGCTTAAAATATTTTGTACTCGTGTAATAAATGTTTTTGTATTGAAGTGATTATTTGCGTTATTTTTAAAATAGTATTTGTCAATATTTGCTGGATATCTTCCAAAAATCATAAATTTTCCTCTTTTTGGCTAAGAGTTTCTGATGTAGTAACATTTATGACTTATCTGATCACTAACTTGTATAAACTCAATGAAGTGTAAGCCTTATATGAAATTGATTTACAAAATTTCTAAAACGTGATCACAATGCGTAGGTACATATAATTTTGTGAATTTTTAACAGAAAAGTCTCAAGATGTTTTTTAAGAAATCGTTAAATAACCTACTCGCTAAGTTGTTAAACAGTTTCTTTTTTGCGAACTTCTAAGGATAAGAAAGCGTTATTTTAAATGTATAACCTTAATTACAGATTCGTTTTTAAACTATCCCACGAGGATGCTTAGAAGGTACTATATTTCCATAATGAACGCGTGTGACCTACTGACCTATACTATTGCATTTCATTGTGTAAGCAACCATCTAAGCACTATGTCAAATGCGTAAATAAACGTTCTAACACAATGAGTCAGTATTTATATTTCTCAAAAGAAAAAGAAAATAATAATCGACGTAAAAGGATTGAAACCCACCACAGTTTTGTAGGTGGTGCTTGTATCAGTTATTTCTGTACGTAGAACGTCGGATATGAAGTAGCTCAAGTTGCATACCATCAAACCAGTGAGGGAATTACAGTGAAACCTCTATATAGTGGACAGCCACGGGGAATTAAAAATTGTCCACTATTGAGAAAACCTATTACGCATACATTTTTGCCGGGGAATTTAGAAGTGTCCACTATTGGGAAGGGTCCACTATTGAGAGGTGTCCATTAATAGAGGTTTCACTGTACAAGTTCTCTCGGGAGTATCATTTCGACAACTATTGTCCTATTCCGTTCAAATCTCCATTTGGCCATTAAGTTAAAAAGAAGAAATTTAGGAAGATACCTATTTGTCCCTCGTGCACCATAAAATAAACCTAAGGTTATATTTGCAGTTATGGAACATGTGCAGTCAGAGGAAATGTAAGCACTATTGTCCTTCTAAGTGGGAAAGTAATTAAATATGTTGTATAGGTTATAAGCTTTGTTATTTAAAGTGAAAGTTACCGAGTCGAGGAATACAGTACAAAAGAAACGACGCAGATAATTTATTTTAGATTCTTTGATGAAAATATGTCGCTTTTTGACGTTCTCTCTACGTACCTACGAGCTGATAGGCGATCGCACGACTTACCCAAATCTATTATTTCTTGCCACTAAATAAAGTTAAAAGTGTTGTAAACTATTATTTATCTTGATCTATATTTTGTTTTCTATCGTTTATACTAATTGTACAACTTTCGTATACATGAGCTAAGATTGGAAGGAACTCTGTAGGTACCTATAAGGTACTTCCGTATTATTTTCTCGGCTACCCAAATATTTCCAAGACTACCTGTTAGAATCGTATGGGTTGTTTAGATTACTATTATGTTATGTTTACGCAACGTTACATTTTGTACCTATTAATATTAAGTTAATTTGTTGGTTACATTGCATTCTTATATTTTTAAATAGAAGCTTATTTGAATTCATGGCCCTTAACTATGATGTCCAATGATCCAAAACCATTGACTCCTGCATATCTCCTGATTGGAGATTCCTTGATACTACCAATCGAACGTGATGTAACTCAAGACATTGTGAAATACAATCAAAGATGAAAGCAAGCTTAAGCCATGTTCACATATTTTTGGAAACTATGGTCCCACGACTACCTAATAACCTTGTAACAACGCCCTAAGTGGCACAGACACCTAATTTGGAGCTAAACGACATTGTGTTAATAAGAGAAAATAATCTTTAGCCTTCAAATTGGATTTTGGGACGTGTCATCCAATTACATCCAGAAGCAGATGGAACAACAAGAGTAGCGGCGGTGAAGACATCAAAGGGCATTTTTATAATTAAATATAAGTGTAAATAGAGTTATTGACTGGAATAATTACTTTCGTGAAGTATGTGCAATAGGTATCGAAAATAAACCACACGGGAAAATTGTAGAGATCGATGAAAGTTTATTTTCGAAAAGAAAAAATCATGTTGGAGGGTGCTTCCCGAACGGTAGATATTTGGAGGAATTCGTGTCGTGAGAAAAGAGTCATTTTTAATAAAAGTGCCAGACAGAAAAACAGGAAGTCAGCTTACGGTGATCAAAAACAGCATTCAGGAAGGTACCACGATACCAGATTGTTGGCGTGCATATAACACCTAATTATTAAAATCATCCGGCTTCGATCACTATACTATCAATCATACTTATAATTTTGTAGACCCAACCACAGGAGCACACACCCAAATGATTGAACGCCTTTAGGGTTCGACAGTGGCGAAACAAAAAACATAAAGGAACAGCTCGCTATCAGCTAGATTCATACCTGGTTGAATTTGTATGGCAATAAAACCTTGCGAACGGTCCACCATTTAATAAAAATGTTATGGATCTTAAAACCTGTTTTTTAAAAATATTATTGACTAAATATTTCATATTATTATACATTTTTTTCTATACAAATTGTACTAAATATTAATTAATCGTCAACAATATAAAATATATGGTGGTAAATTGTGGTAGTCGAGATAACGCGGATGATCATAATAGGTAGTTTTGAAAATATTTTGCTAGTCGAGGTAACACAAAAGTACCTAAAAGTAAAAATAACATAACAAGAAATTTCTACACTTCGACAGGCAGTCAAGGTAAGGGTGGGTACACAACATTCACATAGGTAGGTAAATACGTTATTGTATTTTTGTAATTTTTTTCATCATACCTGCCTATCTTGTATGTGTTATATCAATATTTGTAAGATTGAAATTTTAAAGCGTTTAAAAGGAACGTCTAAAGACGAATTCCAACATAAATATTATAAGTTCATTTAAACATCGAACGCAGACCGAACAATGATATGCCGTTACTTAGTTGTAACACGTTAGTTTTCCAGAACAAATTGTAAGAAAATACTTCATTCATTCGAAAAAAACGATCACGTTACAATGTATTACATATTTTGGTGTAATGTACGAATAATTCTCGTTTGCCTAACCTAAATCAACGCCGTATCAAAGGAAAATTTCTTCAAAATTTTACAAATCATTTGTGCTTGGATCGCAAACGCATATTGTCATGTCGGTTGTCAAATTGTACATTCTCGATCAACGGCAATCGGTTATTATATTTACAAGCAAATTAATACATCCTATTTTTGTTACGCTATTTTTTTATATATACTAAACATCTTAGACCTTCCTAACCGTCAAAAAAATCTAGATACGGTCTTGAGTCATATTTTATGAAAAAAAAAGAATGCCATCCGACCGGTTAACGGATTGCCCTGAAACTTTTAAATCCACTAAAAACTAGTGATGGGAATAATCGAATGAAATAATCGAATCATTCAATTATTTGAATAATCGAATCAATTCGATTATTTTAAAAATCATTCAAATGATAAAATAATCAAATGATATAATAATCAATGATAAAGTAATTGATTGAATCATTCAAATGAATTAATCGAATAAAACATTCATATGATAAAAATAAGTAGGGAAAACCATGACAAAATAAACATGTGATGGTAAAAATAATCGAATGCTTTTCTTATCTCACTACCTGTTTACTAAACTGATCGTGAAACTAACGTGGGATTAAGATACACCGGATGTATTCATACTTACTAATTATTCGATTATTTTTTTTTCAGTCACTAATTATTCGATTATTTTTGTTTTCGATTACTAATCATTCGATTATTAAAATCATTCGATTATTCCCATCTCTACTAAAAACCGCCTCGTGCACAATAACGGAACGAAATAGAACGGTCGAACTGTGGTGTTCACCTCCTAATTGAAACGTGTACAATCGCAATAGGCGGGCACCGGCGCGGTGTACCACTACCGGTGTCGGGGCATCAGATTTTTGAACCGCAGAAAATGTGCGCCTCCCCCCCTAACGTTAAGGTGGAGCCGGGGGAGTGGGGATTCGATGGACGATATAAGTCGCGGCACAGAGATGAAAACCGCGGATCAACGAAAGAAGTGAGACATCGATTGATCGGTGCCGGAACGGGGGGGGGGGTGAGGCGAATAACAATAATTAAAATTATTATTATTATTATTATTTACCGCTGTTGCTAGCGGTGTGTGCGCGCGCGCCCGTGAGTATTCAGTGCATGCCGGGTTTTTTCGCGGCGACGGTTGGTCACACTGCCGTGGTCCCGCTACTGCTTTCGGCGTCGGTTTCCACCATTTTAGCTGTGGTTCTCGTCCGTGCGTCTTTCTTCTCGCAGTCGATATACCGTCGTTCCGTTCCGTTTGCCCGTTTGATTCACATCGTTTAGCGCAAAGTTTTGTCACTGTTAAGCGTAAGAAACCTCTTTTGGAAAAGCCGCATTTCGTCTTTGCGCGTTCGAAGTTCAAACGTCTTCGCTGGCAGCCCACGGACACCCGTGAGTATTATGTTCACTACGCCGTACGCAGTTACGATCATTGTCGCCGCGGCTGCGAGTAATTGTTGTTGGTCTACACGTTTTACTATCATTTTTATCGTGGTCCTCAGTTCCGTCGATGAACGAGACGACAGGCTGGTAATTCTTCGTCCGTCCGTTTCATGGTTTCGTTGTACATGTAAATTTCGGCGTCGGAGGCCGGCAGCGAAGACTCGCCACCGGTCGATTTTCTATTTCTTATCGTCCTGACGATCGCAATTACCGGACTAACGTAAACGGTCATAATAATTATGTTTATTATTACGAAGTAACGCTATCGTTGTTTTGATTGCGCTAATTTTGCGAATCTTTTAACGCTGTTCGATTAAAAATTAATGCTCGTTCGTTTTCCGACTAGCGTGGAAAAGGTCTCACGTCGTTGCTAACCTGCCTGTTCGATAATAAACTTTTCCGTCTCGATGGACAGACGAGTTGATCACCTATGTGCTACTTAAGTCGAATTGTTGAATTCATAGTCCTTTCCCGGCAGCAGTTAGCACAGGTGGGTTAGTGGTTAAGTGGGAGGGGGTTCGTTAAACCCACTGACCGACGCGTGCCACGTTATGTCAACGCGCTCTTATGTAGTATTATTTTGTCACGTTATTATATATCGTCACTGTTTACTGTTTTCCCCCGACATAGCCGTTGATCGATTTATTTGCGCTTTCCATATCATTTTTGCACCTTTTTTTCTATTTTAGCGTAATGATTAAACTTTATTATTTGTACCACACATTTTGTGTGTGTATATCATTATATCTAGAATCGTCCTCTTTTGTATAGAACTATGTGTATTTCGTAACATGTGTTGCATTTGTTTGTAACTCAAATTCTACCAGATTTGCTTGTAAAACTCCTAAGTATGTTTACTTGTTCAATAATCATTTTGCTTACAGCGATCAAGGTTACTGAATTATATTATATAGTTTTCTATCCAAGGTTACAATATTATTGTATTTGTGAAAAAACCTTAATTTATCATGTAATTTTTGTTTCAACAATTCTTCATTAGTATGAAATAATTTGACCTGAGATTTAATACTTTGTAGTATACTTTATTCAAACATTAACTAATATTTTTTATAGCTTCATTTTGATCTAAAAAAATGTACTCTATGAAATTCAGTTAGTGCTGGAACTTATAGATTTATTTTTTAATTTTTTAATTTTTTTTTTTTTCAGAAAAATGTCGTATAATCGTCGAAGCGGTGGTTACGGAGGAGGAAACAGTGGAAACTTTGAAATTCTTATGGTCAAAGTGGAGCAACAATTTCAGTGGCCCCGCAATTATGGAAGTGGTGGTGGAGGTGGCAGTGGTGGCAACTATAATGCTGGCGGTGGCGGCCGTTTCAACAACTATAATAATTATGGTAGAAATCCTAAGATGAGCCCTTGGGAATCAGGTGTATCTCCAGGAGGTGGATGATGCCCAATGTCCATCCTAATCAAATGCTCTTGCTAGCGATCTATTATCAAGCTTTTAGCACCTAATCAGGTAAGAAATAAAAATATAATTTATTATGTCATTATTTATAAGTATAAATAAAATTTCCAGGGTGGATATGGAGGTGGTCAAAATGGGGTCCAAATCCTGGAATTATGAGAAGACAGGAATCGTTTAAGGTAAAACTAGGTTTTATTTCAAATTCATATACTTAAGATTTAGCAAAAAAAAACTTATAAACACTTAACAAATTTAAGAAAAAAAATTGATTAGGTTGTAAAATATTCCTAATAGTACATTTTAGGGGATTATTCTAATTAGGTTTTTGTACAGTACTTATGTAAAATATTTATAGTATATCTAAATTTCTATAATAATGGTTTCGATTTGCCAATTATATTGCTGAGCGTTTTAGCTAATCTGAGTTTGGCCTGTTGCCGTTGGCAATTTGAATTCTGGAGCTGGCTGATTCGTTTTGCTGGCAATCGAATTATCGAACAAATTTCATAATCTCATCTGAGTTTGTTTTCATTTGTTGTGCTCTATCGAATCTCTCTGTTCCTGGCACAAATAATTGATCGGTTGTTTGATAACCGCCAGAACCAAAACCGGCGCAGGCCTGATAATCGCAATCGTAGACCTCCTCCAAAAAAGGACGATAAGAAAAAGGATTCTAAACCTGAAGCGGATAAAAATGACAAGAGGTAAGGATTCATTTCATAAAATCTATTATTCCGGATTTATATAAATACATATTTATATATATCTTCGCTACTATTTTTACAAGCATTTGGCAACCCTCTTCAGTTAAATTATTTTATCCGCCCATATATTCTATTCATTTTATTGAAATATTGCAAGAAAGTAGGAATTATTATTTGTCTACTATTTTAACCCTTATGATTTGTTATTTAACTTTTTTATACATAATTTTGTTTTCTTAATAAATATGAATAATTAATTCAATAACCTATTTATATCTTATATGTAAATATAATTATAATATTACAAAGTGCATCAAGTAAGTATTTAGTTTATTTATTCATAAGCTACATTGGTTCATAACTAATTATTTTAGATATTAATTGATTATATTTTACTGTGGAGTAATTTAAATTATAACTTCTTTTTTTAAGTGCAGTATTTAATAAATACTTTTAAAAATATTGAATTTAATCAAACTGATTTATAAAACAAAATCATTTTATTTTTCTTAATACTGTAATTTAAATATAAATGGATATGTGCTATTAAAATGGTAATTACATTTTCTAAGATTTTTATTTAAATTCTATGAATTAAAATATATTTTTTTTCTATTTGTATTAAAATATGATTTCAATCTTTTCTTTAAATAGTTAAACTAAATAAATATCAATCACAATTTATCTTCGAACTATCTTAGACTTCAAAAATATGTATTTATAACTTCTAATTATTTGAATATGTACTCTTTGAACACTAAAAGTAATTATAATTTTATCTTAAATTAAGATTTTTTTTTTTTAATAATGTCTTAAGGTTTTAACATCTATAATGCCCAGATTAGTGTAACATGTCTATCAAAGTAATATATAATTTGACTGTACATGTATTGTATTAATTAAATAAAATAAAAAATTGGATACATATTAATCTAATTTTTATGTAATAGGTTTTTATTTAGTTGATTTGGTTAAATATTTTATATATCTACAATTTGTGTAAATCAAATTTAATTGTATGTTAACCATTAATATACAATTAAAATACTTAATTTATGGTTTGTTGTTATTCAAATTAATGATTTATGTTATACTATTAGGTATGCGAAATATTAATATTAATAGCATAAAATATACAGAGATAAGTGTTATACATATTGTAATTTATTTTTATTTTAGAGTTCATATCTTTATAATGATATTTTTTATAAATAATGTTTTTTCTTTTAATATATATATTTTACTATTAATATAATTTATGTTGTTTAGTTACTATCCTTTAATAGGAATTATACCATACTTTCAATAAAATACAAAATAAAAATAAATTTTTACAATTTTCATGATACCAAATGATAGTTATTTTATGATTATATTATTGTATTCATATTTTTTTAATACTTAATTATAATTTATTTTTAACTAAATTCATTGCTAGATTTTATTAACATTTTCATATATATTTATGAAACGAAAAAAAATATAAACCATCTATTTGATGTATCAAATGGTTAAGAAAAGGTTAAAAGATAATTTTTTTAATATTCAATATGAGATATTAACAAAGTCATTATAGCTAAATATATAATGCATTATTAGTTATTTTCTTTCAATTTTAACAATTTTATATGAATTAAAAATTATTAAATAGTACTTGGAAATAATGAAGATATTATATACCATGTTTCTATAATATTTTACAAACTTATTTATGAATAGTGTGGTTAATAAGAGTACAAGGAACATAAACTTTTTTTCTTATTTTTCTTTTATTTCTTAATTTAATAATAATAATTTTTAGAGTTCTATAAATACAAGAAATTATTTTAACTTACATCTGATTACAAAGTAAACAATTGTATAATATTAATTCAAACTGAAATTGCCAAAAATGTAGGGAAATGTATTGCTTATTTAATTTAAAACGTTTTTATTTTCTGAATCCATTATTAATATAATTAGGATTTTTAAATGTCCTAAATTTGTATAATATTTTGTTTTAGAAAATGTTATTAATATTATTTTTTTTTTAAATTTTTATAACATTTTAGTAAGGAAACAAATGGAGTTAAGAAAGATTCAACGGAACAAGTAAATAAAATATATATATATATTATAATATGATTCATTAAATAAATTCGAATATTTAATACAATTTTATTATTTTACTTAGGAACATGTTGATTATGATGGTATTCCAACTGCTGTATTGTTTTGTCATGTTTGTCAAAAGCACATGTGGGATGGTGCTGTAAGTAACTTGAGATTATTTTAATATTATAATATTTGCCTATTTATTATATATCCATAATATTATTTACTGAAATAACTTTATTTTAGTCATTTGAGAAACATGTCCGTGGTCGTCCACATGAATTAATGATGACATACTTAGATGAAGGATATAAAATGCAAGTTGAGTTAATGCGTCATCAGATAAAAGCTGCTGAAAATCAAAGAGAAATTGATCTAGAGCGCATGCAAGCTCAAAACAAGGGTAAAGCCAAACCATTGTTTCGTAATTATTGTCCTATGTGCAATATCAATTTCTATGGACCATTAACTGGACATCGTAAGAGTGATCGTCATCGTGTAAGTTAAAACCAAGTACAATTTGTCAAGATGACACTATGTACATTTCTTGCTAATTTAAATTTTTATCTTAAATTTCATTTTAAATTTTTAATTTGTGTAGTCCGATGATTAATATTATTTAAGTTCTCATTATTTATATAGAAATTGAAACAATTTCTTCATCCGGAATGCAAAATGTGTGATACATTGTTCCATACTCGTTTGGAATGGGATGATCATAAATTGTCTGCTGATCATTTGCGCAAAGTAGGAGAACAGCGCCGTCAATTTAATCCTGATCTTAAAGATGATGAGTTTGAATTGCTTGATGTGGTTGTTATTGAAGATTCAGAACCAGCTGAAGAAATACCTGTAGCATCTAAACCAGATATGCTTAATGACCAAGAAATAAAAGAAGAAGTAGATGATGATAAAGACGATCAAGCTATTCAAAAAGAACCTGGAGATAATGAAGATGCAAAAATGGAAACTGACAATGAAGTTGACAAGTTAAAACAAATTGATGATAAAGGAGAAAATGATAAAGATGAGGTTACTGCTGCGAAAGAAGATATTACTACCAATGTTTCTACGACAGAAGAAACAATAGTGGTTAAGAAGGAAAAAGAGGAAAAATATAATCCTGCTAATGTGGTTGGTCGAGAACTTGTTGTGAAAACTGCAGGGCATGTGTGTCGTATATGTGCAATGTTTATGAAGAATGATGAAGAAGCTGAGTTGCATTGTCAGACAGCTTCACATTACATTAACTTAACATCTATTACAAAATTACATGTAAGCATAATAAATTTATATTTTTACTTTATTTATTAAATTTATATATTGCTCTTAATAAATTTAATGTCATAGTATTATTATAAACTATTTTCAAATCAAACACTGTGTTAGGTTTCTTTGAGTGTAATAACTTCTCCAAGAAGAGAACCATTTTATTTTTTTAGCTGTATTCTTTTTTATGTAATAGTCATAGAAAAATAAAATTTTTGGTTCTTTGACTATTAGTGCAAATGAAAATTATATTTAAACAATTAAGATAATTATTTAAGTCTTAGTTTTGTAATGTTATTCAAATTTTCTGTTCTAGGCTAAAATAAACAACCGTAAGCGTAAAATGAAAGAAGACAAAAAAGAAAATGGTAATGATGATGTGAACACAGAGGACACTGAAGGTAAACAACCTGAGAAAAGAGTTTGTTTGGACGAACCTGAAAATAAACCTGTAGCTGAACAAAATGGTACGGAAGAATCAGAAACTGTAAATGAAGCGGATGATGATGATGATGATGATGTACAAGAAATTAAAGCTGATATACCTGTAATTGATGTGGCTGATGAAGAGGTTGCAGTTCAAGCTGAAGAAACAGAAGTTGCAGATCCAGAACCGGCAAAGGAAACTCAAAGTCCTGCTCCGGCAACTAAAACTACTCCAACACGTGGTAGAGGAGGTGGTCGTGGTCGTGGAATGGCTAGAAGAGGAAGATCAAGTCGTTAAGATCACTAGATTTATAACTTGTGAATTTCAACAAGATTCTATACATTTTCATTATCACTATTAGAGTATCCAATAATTTTTCAACGGTTTTATTTATTTATTGATAAATACATCATTTATGTGTAATTAAAATATCATTAGACAATTAATAATAATTTTAATCATTAACATTATCAATATACCTTCAAATTAGTAATTTTTAGTGGTATACATTATTTTACCATTAAATTTAGCCTTCATAAATCCAATACTATAGCTTTATTATTATTACATACTCAGGATTGAAAATCTATATAATGTGTATTATTTGGGATTGACAATTTTACAAATTTAGTATTCTAGTTTATTTAAATTTTATATATATTTATATATAGTAAAATAATTATTTTATAAAATAATTAAGTCAAAAAAACTAAAATTATGTTATTCGCTAAATTTTACAAGTATATAATTAAAAATAGATAAATAGTGTAATCACTTGTAAGTTTTATAATAATAATAATAAAAAAAAAAAGTACAATATACATTCATATTTCATTAGTATGTTAAATTTAATTGATTTTTAACACAATACCAAATAATTGTTCATAATTTAATATAATATACTATGACCTTATTTTTAGTTCTAGTTCAAATTTAGTGACATTTGTATTAGATTAATATATTATTTTATGTGTTTCAAAAAACTGTATTGGACAAAAAATATTTTACCTTAAATAGCGTAACAATAATTTAAACACTTTATTTTGTATATTTTAACTAGATATTAACCATTACTACTGGTGTGTTATAATGCATGTTTAATAATCAACATTAACGAGTAAAACAAGTTTACTTCACTTATTAGTAGATATATGATTAATTTTTTTGTACAATTTTAATTTATATCTTTATTGTCATAACCTTAATTACATTTATTTTTTACTCGCTAAACTGTTTGCCAATTTAACTGTTTTTAAAGGAAATGTACTTTTATATTGCATTTGTATGTTTGTGTGTGTATATATATATATATATATATATATATATATATATATATACAATTATAAATAAATAATAATACCTTACCTCACGTCTTTGATTAGTTTTGCTCGTTTTAACGTATATGTATATCATACACTAAATATCTTTATATGTCTTGGATCCATATAAGGTATATTTCAGTTTGTGCCTTGAGAGCTTAGCTATCCAGCATATTATGGCTGCCACCACCACAGTGCTCCATCACCGAAATGACTCGTGGTGGGCGATCGTGCCTCCATGGCTTGGCCTTCGACGAATCGCCCTCTTCGTTCGACTGTCGCAAGAAATAAATTTATGTTCCGACCATCTTTAACGTCGTACGTAAAGGTTCACGTTTTCGTGCTTTTTCGTGCGACTGGCTTCGCTTTGGTCCTTAACGCCTCGCTCTCGTTCTCCGACCGTCTGTCGACCAAATCGCTTGTACAGCGACATCGGACGAGCATTCTATTATACCACGCTAATTTTTTTGTTATTTACGTAATAAAGTTTATTTTACTTATTCAAATACGTAGATTTCATCACAAATTATTATTTGTTGGGAACGAATTACGCCGTCCCCACGCTCGTTTCCACAATATCTTAATTCGCGTCTACAACCAAAGTATTTTGATGTATTTTACACCTTGTGCACAATCACGGTCTTGGAATACAACCTTGGACATCATCACTTATTAGATACAGAGCTTCATGATGGTATTCACGAATATCTTTTCGTATCAGTCAGCACTTGGATCCAGCTCGCACGACAATACTCAAAAGAAACTGCAGTCGCTTGGATACCAGGAGACTGGGCGATTGAATATGTGCGTTTTTGAATGGTATTGTTCGAACGACGCCACTGAAATCGCTGCGACTAGACATGTCAGTCAACTCACTACTCTAGTTGTTCGAGTTTTTAATAATATATTTTATCTAATTTTAATTTTGTGATATAATGTTATGGAGCAAAATTGTATTGTCAATTTTGTAATAAAACATCCTGAGTTGTGCAATTACACGTTATAAAGCTAAACCTTATCTACAAATAGTAGTCGGCAGTTGATATTTTATTAAAAAGAAATAAAGATTTATCTTGAATTTTCTTCTGCTTGTTTTTGTGTAGTGATTATAATAATGGTACAGAACAATATCTTCATCGCTACTTAAAGACATTACGGACATTAAAAAAGTATATAAAACAAATCAACATTATGAAATACTGAAAGTATATAATAAAATAAATATCCAAACAACTACAGTTTCTTTTAAGTATCGCTGTGTCAAGGGGCCCTATTTTTTTTAAAAAAAAAGAAACATTGATGTTTTAAAACGTAATAAAAGTTTCAATAAGTAGCCATAAAATCTATAATAGATTTAATTAATTATCTTCTTTTTAAATGTAATTTTGCTTAAGTGCTTACAAATAAAACAAATCAAGATTGTTTAAAATAATTAAATACCTATTAAATTTAAAAGAAATCAAATTACTCAATGAACTACCTACTAATATGAACTATTAATTTTAGCTAAATGTTTTTTCAGAAATAGCTTGTGTAGTACGCATAGAAGCAACTATATAGTATTTTATTTTTGGGGAGATACTTTTTTTTTTAGATTCTGAACGGAGTGAAGAATGTATTGATTTTACAATGATGTGTTTTTTTTTTTTTTTTATTTTTTTTTTTTTGTGTCTGTCGACACGATTTGGGGTAGTAAAAATACTACGATTGCCTTATGTAGCAACTCTTCTGAAAGGAAAGTGAATCTATTTGGTAATTTGGGGAGTCAAAAGTAAAAAATTTTCAATATTTTTTAAATGCGACGGGAAAAACCCTAAAAAATTTTGGGAAAAACGGGAGTTTTTACGCAAAACCAGTTTTCGACATAATCAAATTTTTTATTTTGCTATAACTCAAAAACTAATCGATGTAAATACTTGAAATTTTCACCAAATGTTTAGATTAGCGTTCTCTATACACTATTAAATTTTCAAAGTATTTGACTTTTATTGAGCTATTTATAGACAATTGAAATTTTCAATTTTTTTAAGTATTTTTTTTTTAAATAACGATAAAATTTTTTTGGATGCCCAGAAAATCTTGAAAATGTAATACAAGGTTTCTTATAAGTTGTTCCTTAACTGATAAAAAAAAAATCTAAAATCGTAAGTCACAATTTTTTTATAAGTGCTCAAAGTTCCAATTTATACGAAATATGTAAAAATCACAATAATTTGCAAGTTATTTTGTAGATAAAAATTCATAAAATTTTTTCTGTTCATACTTAAGTTTCAAAATTTTAACACTAGGTTATCTATAAGCTACTCTTCAAAAATCTTTAAAAAAATTTCTACCGGAATTAGAGGAAAATATTTTATGACTGTTTGAAATTAAAATATTTACGAAATTGCATAAAATAGCGATTTTAAATATTTGTTATAATTCAAAAAGTATAAGTCGCAGATTTTTGAAATTTCTACCAGCTGTTAAGATTGGTATTTCCTTTATGTCATATTTTTTTCAAAATATTATATTGATTTTTAAACCACTTATAGGCATTTAAAATATTCGATTTTTTTACATTTTTTTTTTTTTATAATCGGTGATAAAAAAAATTTGGCTCATCAATAATAATTATTCAAAATAGTATTCAAAATACTTGAAAATTACAGCAGTGACGTGACAGTGCCGTGAACGTTCCGAGATTCCTTCGTCGAAATTAATAATATTTTTAAAGGAAAGATAATATCACGAATAAGAACATCATGCATATTATGCATGATGTTCTTATTCGTCCGGCGCGTGACCGAACCGACGCAGTGTAGTCGCCATCATCGTACCGTGAATTCGCGATTATTTTTCATACTTCACGATCGTGATTATTTGTTGTATTTCATTGACAGTAAGTTGAATATATTTTCCGACATTCTAAAGTATTCAAAAAACTTTGTTCCGTCATCCATCAACTCCTTTTATGAAGTCGAAAATTCCCCTTCTTCCTCCTCATCGTCCAAAACCAAAGTATTCATTAAACGATCATTTTCCGAAAATAAAGTCATCTTGGCCGATACGATGCACAATATTCAACGACGGATGATGGACTATTATGAATAGAAATTACGGTCGGTAGAATCTCGAAACGGGTACGACACTGTCACGTCACTGAAGATTGGTAATGGACCTTTAAAAGATTCTTTTCACTAAATGAGTTAAAATTCCCATCCCTATATATTACAGTAATGTGTATATCCAGCGGCGTATTTTGGGGGGGGGGGGGGGTGTTTTTCATGTCTAGACATCCCCCCGACTTTAAAAAAAATTCATAATTTTGTACATTGGTGTTTCATCATAACCTACAAATTTTCTATTATACCATTTACATGAGTTTCAAATGTAAAACTTTTTGTCAATTTCTAACATGGTAAATTGTTAAAAAGTAAGTTGAATGTTTTTTACATCAATAAATAATTCTTAAAATATCGTTTGTGAGGTTTACTTAGTGTTGGACACCCCCCAGAGAAATTATCCTAGATACGCCACTGTTTGTATCTGTAATTTTGTACATACAATCTGCTGCTCAAGGCATTAATCTGATTGGTGAAGAAGTTAATTAATTTCTTCTAACGAGAAATGAGGACACTCCATGATTAGTGAAAGGATCAGATAGGTTTGACCTGTTAGATATCGTAACAAGGTTGAGGGCACAGGCTTCTCCATGAATGGAGATCAAACCCGTTCATCATTTCCCATTTGAATCTGGAAGAATCAACGTATGGACTTATCCGATCGCTTTAAATGGCCGTTCATCCCACTCGGGTCGCTCAACAGATGCGTGACGACGCTGACCCTGGACGGTTTTCCGCAGGCCACGAACATTTGTGTCCAGCGGACGGAACGCTGTTCGTCGTTGGAGACAGACTCCTTGGGTGGCGTGGGCCGCGCTTAGACGGAAAACCGCGGAAAACGTTGGCAACGGAGGACCGGACTCGCGGGTCCGCGAGACGCACGCCGTTCAGCGCCATCAGGCGGAACGTGCACGAACTGCTCGTCGAGAAAAAACGCAATTGAAGCAAATCTCCTCCCTCCCCCCCCAACCATGACGAGCTCGTTCCGTTCCGTTGATAACACCGCGGCGCGCTGTTATCGGTGTAAATGAATTTCAAATGTTTTTTTTTATTATTTTACCCCGAGACCTCGACGACCGGCTCCATGCCGTCAAAGGTCGATCCAGCCGATCGATCATTCGAGAGGAATTGTACACTCGACAATTATTGTTCGTCCTCCTCCTTTGCCGTGCCTACCCTCCTGCGGTGTTGCGCAACATCAATCGTTTCCTTATCTGCTTTATTCGAAAAACAACCGTTCTCGCTTTAAGCGCGCAGTAATTAATTTTGACGTGCGCGTACGTTCGAATCATCGCGCGCTGCCGTCCTTGGGGTCAGCAATTGTCGTGGATTAAGTATAGCTATCTTTTCGATTCGTGACCAACGTGGAAAATGAACGTACCTCGGTCGTCGTCGTCTACGATCAGTCGGGACCAATCATAGTTGCGATTGAATCAGACCTGCACAACAGATTGTGACGATGATCATCCTTCAGGTATGTGGTCGATTCGAACATGACTGTCATGTGTATCCGAGTGGTGAAAACCTTTTTTTGGTCGTTTTCGCAGACGTTTTTCAAGGGCTTCGGCTCCGGTCTTAAGTTGCCTGCCGTCCGCGTCTACTGTAAAACCATGTTAACTGAAAGCAGAAAATCGCTATGCAGCAATAGGCTGCCATCAAATCCCATGAGACTCGTGCGGTGCTGTTCTACCGACGGAAAAGTACTGATAGCTGAACAATCAAAACCAATCGATAAGCCAAAGAATAACAGTATAGTTATCAGTACCCTAAGTCCGTACCTAGAACTCATGCGGTTCTCTAGACCCACTGGTACATACATTGTATGCTACAAAAATAATTTTAAATTACTTATTAGACGTTTTATTTTTAGGTTGGTTGCTTTTATATTGGCCATGCACATGGAGCATAGCTCTGGCCGCTGCTGCAGGAGAATTTCCAAACTTTGAAATGCTAGGTTTGTTTGGTTTGGGAGCTGTGATGATGCGAGGTGCTGGTTGTACAATAAATGATATGTGGGACAGAGATATAGATAAAAATGTAATATGATTACTTCAGTTATGTATAAGTTATATAAGGAGACAGCGTGAATAGCAAAATCTCTAGGCATGATTTTAAACTTTGAATTTTCTTCTATCCATACTGTATTGTTTCAAACACTTGTTTTGTTATGTGCATATAAAATAAAAATAATAAGATTGTAATAATTATACATCCATAATAAGCCAACATTATTTTTGAAGAGATTTACTCCAAATAATTTATACTCTAATGTTACTGTTATAGTTATGATACCTATTATATTGCTAACCGCTTAAACTGTTCAAACTTATGCTACTAATATGAATTGTCACATTAAATAAGTTTAATTCATATGCAACTTTTTGTTTGGTGAATAAATTTAAATTTATATTTTCGCAAAATATTTAAATTAATGTATAAACTGTATTAATAAATATGAATTTGAAATAACTTATTTACATAAGTCTATTTATTTGGATATTATTAAAACTGAAAAATTTTAATACAAGTTTAACTTTGATTCATTATTTGACATCAATGTATTATATTCAATATGAACTTGTCAATAAATTCCATATATAACATATTATTAGTTAATTTGCCATTTGTTATTCTTTGAATAAATGTGAATTTATACATTCAAAAAATATTCAAATTAATAGATACACTATATTAATAAATATAAATCTGATATAACTTACTTTCATATACCTGTTTATTTCAGTATTATTAAAGTTAAACATTTTAAATATTAGTTTTATTTTGATTTATTATTTATCATTAATATAGTATGTACAGTATAACAGTAAGCAGTTTTTTAAGTAAAGAAACATTTTTAGGTCGAAAGAACACAAAATCGACCACTTGTCATTAAATCTTTAAGTATGTATGATGCATGGGTGTTCCTTGCTGGTCAGTTGGGTCTGAGTCTTCTCGTACTGTTGCAGTTAAATTTGTATACCATAATGGTTGGTGCTAGCTCATTAGGTAAGCTTAATTTGTCTCATTATTAGCAATTGTAATTCTTAGTACATTGCATTATGTTGATATAATTTTACTCAAGCAGAAAATAGTTATGGTAAAACAATTGTCTCGGAAATTACAATAATTATATATATATAAAAAAAAAAACGTTATAATTTGCAAAAAAAAAATAATAATAATAACTTTGTATATGATTGTTTTGATTTTTGTTGAATTTATTTAAATGTATATAATTATACTCAATTAACCTAATACATTCATAAAATAATACATTTTTTATAGACATTCTATATTAAATTAATTATTACGTAGTAACAGGCAGTGGTATATTTTTGAGGGAAAGAGGTCTCGACTTCTGTAGAAAAAAAAAAGGTATGTCATAAACGACATTCTACAAATGTACAGAGAAAAATAAAATAAATTTGTATTTATAGAAATAATAGAATAATATAATTATTAAGTCATACCTTTTATGAATTTTTATAATATATTAAAATCACTTTTTTTTTTAGAAAAATGTTATCCCCCCCCCTCACACAATAAATTTGAAAATACGCCATTGGTATCAGGTGATTAGTTTAATAATATTGTATATAAGTTGAATGCATTATAAAAACCTAAGTTATAAGACAATATAATTTAAATTAATAATTTTTCAATTACAAAATATTCAAATCCTGTTATAATAATTCTTTTATAGTTGAATTTATTGTAATAACTTTTCAATAATAACCTAATATATATTTGTTTCAGTACTAGTTACATTATATCCTCTTATGAAAAGAATAACATATTGGCCACAATTCGTATTAGGGTTAACTTTCAACTGGGGAGCTTTGTTAGGATGGGCTGCCATTCATTCTTCAATTGATTTTACCGCCTGTTTACCATTGTACGCAGCTGGTGTTATGTGGACACTTTTTTATGACACTATTTATGGTCTTCAAGTAATTATATATAATGAATAAAAAATACATAGAATACTAACTAAAAATGTTGAATCATCATTATAGGATAGAAAAGATGACAGCAAGCATAATATTAAGTCAACCGCTGTTCTTTTTGGATCTAAATCAAAATTTTGGCTAACATCTTTTGCCTCTATGTCATTGGGTAGTCTTATAATATGTGGTGTTAATACAGGTCAAACTTGGCCATATTATTTAGCTATTGGTGCAGCCGGCACTCATATGTTTAATCAAGTAATTCAATATAAATTATTAATAGTAAATCATAGATAATAAAAAAGCATTTATTTGATTTTGTTACAGGTACGTACGCTGGACATATACAACCCTATAGATTGCGGAAATAAATTTATTTCTAATAATCATATTGGTTGGATTATGTTTTTGGGAATTGCATTAGGTACTTTATTAAAAGTGTCTAATGACAATGTAAATGATAATGCAAATTCAATAACCAATAAGTCATAATTATATGTATTTTTTTGTTACCAAAATATGACAAAAATATGTTATTTTATATGTTATTAGATTACATGGATTGACCTTTACTTTTCTATTTAATTTTGTGATGTAAAATATTGTTGATATTATGTGTTCTAAAATTAGTTCCTAAAAATCAAAGGGAAATAAAGATACTAGTCTCTTAAAAACAATAATTAGTTACATTTATTATTCATCAATATTTATATCTAAAGTTTATGTACAAAACAAATAAAAATTAGTTAATTTTCTAGTCCTTGTTCTTTTGCTTCCCTCATCTCAATTAACATCCTCTGTCTTACTAATTCTTGGTGTTTCATTGATTTTTCATAATTTTTTTGGCGTTTAGCTAATCGCTGAAAAACATGAAATACTTTTATTTAAAAAATAATAATCCAAAAATATTATAATAATATATTTAATATAAAATAAATAATTAGTTATATAAATAAATAATAACAATTATTATAAAAATTAAATAAAAATGTACATCATAGTTATTGACCAAGTTTTTTAACACATAGTCAATAACTATATAATAGTTTTCACAATAGTATTTCACATGAATGTACTAAGGTTTTTAACACATAGTACATTCATGTGAAATACTATTGTGAAACATAATAAAAACAATTCTAGCAATAGTTTTTGTTTATTTGAAAACATTTATTAAAATGTATATAACATTTTATACATATGTATCTTCATAGCAGAATAATATACATTTAGTATTCAAAAAGAAGTCATTAATGATGAATCAAAAAACAGCTGTATAATAAATAATAATATTACAATAAAAAGAAAAAGTAATTTATTTTCGGAACATCTGAATGCGAGTCTTCACTTACATTTTGTTATATATATAAATATATCAGTTGAAGTGTGTGGCGCAAGAACCGGGTATCTCCAGTTTTTTTTTTTGAAATGCATGTTTTTGCATTTTCTGATAAAGAATAATTTTGTCAACTTTTAAGTGCAATAACAAGATAAATCCGTTCATTAGATAAGCTAATATCATACATATGAAAATGTCTGGTTACATTTTTCTGTGGAGAAATCAAATATCTCAATGTTTCTTTATTTTTACTAATTAATTAATGTACAAGAAATAATCTAAAATGTAAATATATTAGCATGTACCTCTTCATTTGGATAATTCAAATATGTTTTTATAATATTTATACTCCTATTAAACATCAAATATTTTTCCTGAACAATATTAAAAATTGGAGATACCTGGTTTTTGTACCGGATCTTTTAATTATTATTTAAACTTGTTTATTGTTATCTAACAATTAGTAATGAGATAAGATTGTTTAATCAAAGTAGATTTTTCATTTGTTATTGCATTGATTATTAAACATTTTATTATTAGCTTAATATATCTAAAAAAATTAGTCTGTAAGATTAAAAATAATTTAATACAATATAAAATTAGTTTCAGTTAATGATGTAAATTAAATAAGGGGACCGGTCCAATATGTGATCTACCGATAAACGGCTGGTCTAATGTGTGATCTATCAATAAATGATTAGTCTAATGCTACTGATTGCTTCTTATATAATCATACTGTAAAAGTATTTTTTAAATCTGATAAAAAATCATCAAATATTTGAGTTTGTATCGGGTGACATGACCGCCACCATTCTTCTTTAAGTTGGCGGTCTAATAGTGGAGATGCACCATTGACTTTTATATTGTACTTGGACTTGACTAACTTCCACAATGACTCTATTGTTTGAGTATGAGCTCCAGTATTTGGATCCACAAAATTTTCAGAATGATTTACAGTTTGATGAATAAATCCATGGTCCTTCAGAGAACTATATGCTCGCCACTGATCGCTGTGAATCGTTGTACCAATTTCTATCTCTCTTTCTATTATTGGTAAGAGCGTTTGTCAATCCCTCTTTTCTACAATGAAAAATCGTCGTTCAATTTTGTTGTCATTATTACAACACAAACCAAATACCCACGGTCCTGTATTATATTTCCATAATTTCCATAATTAAAAATACAATACGGTCACAAACTCCATATCATATTGATAATTATATAGATTAAGTCATAAAGTCCATATCGTATCGATAGTTATATAAATATAGTAGGCACTATAGTGTAAAATGTAGGTAACTGTAATCAGTAGATCACACGTTCCACCTATACAGCACTTAATCGTAGATAGCCATTTATCGGTAGATCACACATTGGACCGGTCCCTAAATAAGTACCTATATATAAAAAAAATAGATGTATACTACCAAAAGGTGTAAAAGGGATTAGTCACATCTTGTGGGTATAAATGACAACTTATACCAGGGTGAGTTACTGTTACAGATGTTAATACATAGTTGATATTCGTAATTTATAATGCAAAAACGTTTAAACCAAATTTTTAATAAATATATAATTTACCTCTAAATGAAAGCAATGAACCATTTGATTGTAGGCATTATCACACCTTCCAAGAAATTTTAAAAAGCTATGCTGAAAATGTCAAACCGATAAAATATAATTTTAATTCGTGCAACAATAATAATTAAAACATCATTTTCATATTGACAATCTCTTACTTCTTCGTTACAATTTTTAAACTCCAAAGTAAAAGTATTACATGCATTGGTGTGCAAATGTGGTGACAAATCTGGATGCATGTCACGTACTATTTTGATTCTAAAAAATACTAAATTATTTTATAACAGTTTTCGAATTACAACTTGTGTCGCAACAAATACAATTATCAAGAACGGTGAACTGTTTTGATACTATTTACGTTACTTCTGTTATCGGTGATACTATTATCAAGAATATATTCATATTGATATGATATGGCAATAGATAATATTTGTATATTTCATGAAAGAATTCCCTGGTAGGTGTATCCCAAGGTTGTTAGATACTAAAGGTTGCCTCATTTAAGAAATATTGAAAAAATAGGAATGGGGATATTTGGCTCTGTGACGTAGTCGTCGTACAAACTACGCTATGATAAGCATGGCATACATGCTCTCTTTTATTCTTTACAGCATTTATTCATTTGATGAATGTTATTTTATGTGTAAAGGCTTTTTAAAGTTTGTGTTTTTATAATTGTTTATTCGTACGCAATAATAATAATGGCTACAATCAATAAACATAAAGGTGGTTCCGTTTGTGCAGTTTCTACTTGTGTCAATTATTCTGGAAAATTAAAACAAGATGGAATAGCTAATATATCTTTTCACAGGTAAATATTTTATTGTGCCTTTACTTACAACAACTTATTACTACTACAAAAATATATATTATAATGTAAATAACTCTTTTGGAATATTTTTACTACTTTATTTTTTTTATACATTTTGTTTTTATATAAATGCCCTTATGCACTTGCATGTTAACACAACAACTAATTACTTATTATAACTGATATTTTAAGACAGTTTATTTAAAAAAAAATCCTTGCTTAATTTGTCAGAAGTAAAGCTGTTATTTGCTATTTTTGTATAATAATTGAAAATGTTAAGTTTTTTATTTAACTATTAATCTACTTTTGTTATAATCAGAACTCCAATTACTCCTATTTAATTAAATAGTTTTAGAATATTTATATATAACCTTAGTTTCATCTGATTTCATAAGTTTAATATTTAAAAATAAACATATTTTTAATATTTAGGTTTCCAAAGAACTTGAAATTGCAGAAAGAATGGATTCTGAAATGTAAACGTGCAGACAATTGGAACCCTTCTTCTTCTTTTATATGTTCTGCTCATTTTAAGAATGACGAATTTATCCGTGATCTACAAGCTGAACTGTTAGGATATACTCCTAAAGGACGGAGATTAAAACCTGAAGCTATTCCTTCCTTAAACCTACCTAGGCATTGTATACAAGGAGATCAAGTTTCCACATCAACTTCTAATCGCAGTAAAAGAATGGAAGCTAAATCCTTCAAACAAGTAGTCTATCAATACTATATTATTAAACTCTACTTCTTTAAATTATGTTATATTTTTGTCATACAGGGTGTCCTGCCAGGTACTGATGTTTTTAATAACTTTTGATCCAACAAATATTTTTCATTACTTTATTAATTTTTCTTATTAAAAACAAAAGTTATTAAAGATGTCAGTACCTGGTGGGACACCCTATAACATACTAGTATTTAATTATTGCATTTTGCATACTTAAGGCTCATGATGAGATTATTGCTATGGCTCTTAATACAGATATGCAATCATCTTTCAATCAGTCGACATTATTATATGATTTAACTGAAGAACCACCTGAAATCATTGACTATAAATGTTTGTATAGAGATTTACTGAAAGACCATGAAAAATTAAAAACTGATTTTTGTTTGCAAGAAAATGAATTGATTTCTGTTAAAAATTCAAATGAATCTTTTATTAAGATTAACGAATCACTCCGGTCTCAATTAAAACTATTACAGACAAGTATCAATAATTTAAATTTTCTAATAAAAAAAAATAAGAAGTCTTCAAGTAAACAAATTAAACAATTATCAGTAAATAAAACCAGGAATATTGAAATTCAAGCCAAAAAATACCTTTCATCTGTTTTTTCACAAAACCAACTTGACCTAATAATGAAAAAAAAGAAAAAAGTACATTGGTCGAGTGATGAAATCTCTAAAGCATTCACTCTCATGTATTTCAGCAAGCGTGCATATATTTATGTAAAAAATGAATTGAACTATCCATTGCCTGGTAAGATACATTTTTCTCAATAATAGTTTTATATTAACTAGGTATATTTATTTTTGCAGGAATATCATCTCTGCAGCGATGGGCAAAGAGTATAGATATGAGGAATGGAGTTCTTGGAGACATCCTTAAAATTATGAAAAATCCTGGTATTACTTCTAACCAAACTAATACAACACACGTCAATGATGAAGAAGTTATGGTAGCTACTGCTCTTAAAAAAGTTAACTTAAAAATAAACAATGTAGACATTTTAGAAGAAAGTGGAAGTAATACAGAAAGTGATAGTGAATCTCGATAAGAAATTGTCAATAAGTGTGAAGTGGAAGAAGATGCTACACAATACTTGGCAGGTTGAGTTGCAAAAAAATATAAAATACAGTTTCCAGAACTTGGTTCAACTACAACACAATGTAATTTAGAACGTCTACAAGAATACGACTATCAAACACCAACATGGATACATCATTTAACCTTTTTTTTTTTCTATTTGAACCGACTACGCTGCGGGAACTGCTTTGGCATTACATCCGCGGACATCATTTATCCTATGGTGGTTTAATTTTACCTAGTCAAAATTTCAAAAATCAAGTTATTAGAATTGAAAAGCTATTTAAAAAAATAACAAAAAATCAAATTACTAAAATGCTTGGAGTTGTAAAATATTTAACCAATAAAATTAGTCGACAAATGGAAATTGAGAAAAAATACAAACTTCTTATTCAAACCTACATCATACAAAAGATTTTTATTATAATGAGATACTTAAACCAACATTCAAACTTATTAAAAAAAAAAAAAAAACGAAAAGCAAAAGCACAACTACAGAAAATTAAAAAACTCAGAAGGCTGATGACATAGGATATAATATAGATTTTTAAATTTTAATATTTTATTTTTATCAGAACTTTATAGTTACTATTATGTAACACTGATTTTAAATTGACTGTTTACTATATTGTGACTGTTTTTTTTTTATTATTATTGAGTCATTAGCAAATATGCATTATGATAAGCATTTTTCAATTATTATTTTTATTGTTATTTTAAAATATTGAAATGTACCATACTATGACTGACTTTTTCTTATTTTAGTAAAATAAAAAATATGAAATACTATTGTATTAAAATGATATTGTTTTTATTGTTTTATGTATTATAAATTAAATATATTAGGTACCACTGATTATAGTAAATTAATAAATTTAAGGGAATATTATTCCTTTTAATATAAGATTCATCATCATATTGGAAATGATTTAACAGCATAGGCAGAGATTGGGGGGGGGGCTTAGCCCCCCTAAAAACATCAAAATTATTAAATTTCGTAGTATAAAATATTAAAATAGGTACTTATTTTGCAACAATTGACATTTAAGCCCCCCCTAAAATTCAATCAAATCTTCACCTATGTTTAACAGACTAGCTTTGTAAACAATTTTCAAAACAAAGCTATTGATGTATATCAATATTAACCTTCTAATATTTCTCGTCTTACAGGGTACTTCTTAAACACTACTTGACTCAGTAAATATGGTTGATAAAATGTATTCATTATAATAATTAATAATAAAATATTATTGTAAAAATGCGCATATAATATTTACGACAGATTTCGAAAAGAAATCATCATCAGGTACAAAAATAAAGAAGCGCATAATATTACTTTATATAGGTGGTTTAAGATTTAAATTATATTCCAAATGGTACATCTCGAAAAAATATACTTTCCAGAAGAAAAAAATACCGTAAATTGTACGGCCAAATACGTTTAGAATATGACGGGCCGTCGATTTTGTACGACGATGACGTCATATGGTCGGGAATGGTGCGGGGGGTTCGAGTTTGTTTACATGACTGTGAGGCAACCTTTAGTATATAATAACCTAGGGTGTATTTATTGATCATAAATTGTTTATAATCAATTGTATGACACTATGACAAAGTTCCTCATCCTTTTTTCATTCAAGTAATCCTTGCTCACTCGTCATTTATTTACGTAACTGTAATTTTGTCATTTTCACATAGGTTTGATTAGAAGTTATGGGATTAATTTTAACGGAGAAATTAATAATTATAAATTATTTATTCATTTTAATGAGTACTACGCGCCATATAATGTATATCTTCTTTTTCTCCTTCATCTTTCTCACAACTATTTGAGGTCCACCTTTGTTCTTGTCACTATTGCCAAACAATGTATATAATTAAATAATTAAAAAAAAATCAATTTAACTTTAATATGTTATTTGGTAACACTATTTTTTTGTAAATTTGGTTCCACAAATGATTAGTAAACTCTTAAATCTAACCACACAAAAAATCTATTACAATAGGTACTTATTTTTTATGAATGTGCAATGCACATTGTGCATGACGAAAAAGCCTTTTCTATAAACACAGTGTTCGTAATGAAATATTTCATAAATAATTTGTTAATTTAAATACATTAATTATTACTATTTCTACCATTACCCTTATTTTTCCGACTACCCTCTCGTATTTGTTTGCGTATCATTAGAGATACGTGTACCCTTGGTTCAGAAAAGCTGTTTTACGGTATGTTATTATTCTTTACAATAAGACCAACAAAAATGTAAGTATAACTATTGAAATTAACACAAATATATATTTAAATTACACTATTTTTATGTTATTATAAGCACTAGAATTTATTTAAATCTAAAATCAAAGGAATTGATAAATGTTATAGCTATACCTATGCATGTATATTCATTTTTTTTAATTAGACGAATATTGAAATTCCATCCATGCACGTAATTGGTTGCTTACATTTTTTGTTTTTTTGAGGTGGGGAGAGGATGATTAATTCCTTTTAAAATAATTGGAGCTTAAAAATAATGTGCAATAAAGTGGTGTACATATCTCAACTCATGATTACTACAATATAAATTAAAATAATGAATAATTTTCACATCATGAATATTTAAATGTGTACATAAAATATAATATTTCTCAATTATGATTGAACCACATAAACATTAGTTCTTCGTTCGGGGAGATAAAAAATAGACGCTTGATATTGACATAAAAACTATGTTTATAATTTAATCCCCCGCCCCCAGAAAAAAAAATGTAATGTACGTCGCTGGTCTGAAATACGTAGAAAGCGAATACCTCAACCCCCAAACTATTTTACGTGAACTACGAGTAATACTTTGATATATATTGTGAATTGGGGAATGGGGAGGGAGGAGTCAGAACATATTATATATCATGATATATATTATATTTATCCCTCTAGGGAACGTTTGTTATACAAAGCTATACGTGAATGCCCGATACGAGAAGCTTTATTGCGACGTGCGCTAAATCACTAAAGTCCAGAATCCGCGATGTACGAGTATATAGTTTAAGGAAGATTATAAAAATGTCTTTTGATGCGATCGAAAAAGAGTTTGGACCGTTCGCAAAAAAAAAGAAACTGACGGTAAATTCCGCTGGATAGGTTCTTTATTGAACGAGCACTTTTGTATAATAGTTTTCGCAGAATTGGATTATATCCTAGTTGTAGTTATATATACTCCTGTGAAAATCCGACTATTTTGCAAAAATCATATGCAGCAACAAGCAATAGACATTCTTAGGGAAATTGGATTTCGAATAACGCATATATTATATGATATTACATAATTTAAAACAGAAGATCTTCATACGACGATAAGTCGAAACTTTTATTTTTCTCGACGGAACAATACAATGTTGTACAATGATATATAATTCAAAACCGAAGGAGCTATATGTATATGCACAAACATTTACATGATTTGTGTTCGATCGTTCTGTTGTATATTAATATTATATTATATACTTTTCTCGGGAACCGTATAACTGAAGCAAAAGCCAGATGAACCGATTTCAACTGAACTCAAATGCCTACCTTGACCGTTCATATTACATATTATGCGATTCGTCCGTACGCGTACCTATGAAGAACACCTACACTTGAAAGAATAAGAAAACTAGAACTTGTTTACGGATATAACACTTTGAAAACTGTACTTGAAAATAGTGACTGGAACTTTACGATTTTATCAGTTTTGGATTAGGTTCCGATAGGGAGAGAAAAAAAAAATTCTCTAAAATATGTTTTTTTTTCAAATAGGTAAAGTACATATTTTTAGCTTAAGCACATTGACAATATTTTTCCTTATAACATTGTTTTTAGAAAATGTGACAATAGTTGTATCCTATTAAAATACTATTTATTACTATTAATGCATAATGTTTTTAGACTATCGTATTGTATAAATTCTTATAATTATATTATGTTTTTTAGTTTATACTGTTTTATTTTAGGCGCCAGATTACCCTCTTAAAATTACACTGGATATATTTTATATTCTTGGTGAAACAATGAAACAATTAGTTTTATCAATATGTATGATTTTAATATTCATTTTTTTTTCTGTCCGTGTTTGCGATTACAACTAGAGAAGGATTGCTTCGATTGTCAAAATCATGAGAAGTCTCTAATAGGGATTACTAACTAGTTGATGAAATTTTATAAAATTCCAATAGTTTCCTTAATAATTACAAAAAACTGATAAAAAGTAAAAAAGTACCAAAAAAAAAAAAATCGATCATATATATGCATGCAACATGAGCTTTCGACAACATTTTTTTGTCATCATTTAAAAATTTTTTTTACTGCTAAAACAAAAAAGTTGTTGGAAAGTCACAAAGTTTTTTTTTCAGAAGCGTTAGAAAATGTAAGTTTTGATGAAATCGGATAATCAATAAATTTTGATTTTTCAATATTAGTTATTTGGTTGTTATTTTATAAATTTTAATTTAAGTTTAATAACACAAGAGAATATGGTAGCTTTTTGATGTTTTCTTTCTTTAAAAAGTTTAACAAACTTCAGTAAGAAATTAAGTTCTTTTACTGAGTACAACCATGTGTAGAAATATAAACTGACCTTTTTCACTCGGAATCGTTTTTTCAAGAGCAATGGTTTCAAGTTGAAAATACCAATACAGCAATATCGTTCACCCCCTCCCTGTACCTCGCCCCTCGGTATAGGAGTTTCGTTCTTTTTGGTTGTTGATGTGAATTTAAATTTATACGTTGTGATTTAATCATCTATATCGATTCGAATTCATATTCATCGAAAACAGGATTACCAGGAATAGTGTCCGAGACTACAGTGTAGATGTGGCATTCCGGTGTTTATAAGGAAGAAAACTCAACGCTTTTCGACAGTAATTATGTGTTACGTGAAAAGAACACGTGCGTTTTCGGTCTTCCTCGGGTGCCCTCGATCCAAAATTATCGGAGAAACAATATGAATAATGAAAACAACAGTAACAACGCAATGTTCCGATCTCGGGGAAGAGCAGTGGTTGGAAGGGAGGGAAGTGGAAGGACCGCAACAACACGTACTATCCTTCGCACGCGCGCACCTATATGCACAACACCGTTGCGCCGTCGTCGCTGATTCTAAATTTAGATGCAAGATTTTGGCAAGCCGCAGCGTCGGCACCGTTTGCTCGGGCACCCGGGAAACCGACGGACCTTTTTATTTCTGGATCGGCGACGACGATCGGCTGTACCACTGCAACGCAGCCAAGCGCGCGCACATCAACGACCGCAGTAACCGTGTTACCATAACCATCATCGTCGTCGTACTGACGCGTGTGTTGCGGTCGCGCGAAAAGGTCTGCCGCCGCTGTAACCGTGTCGTACGAGAACTGCAACCGTCGGCGGTTCCAATTGTGCTACGTTACACCAAATGCCGTCCGCGTCGCCCCCGACGGGTCCCAACGACTCGCGCACAGTCGTATAACAGCGACGATCGCGACGTGAACCGTACGGTGTGTCATGTAGCAGTGGAAACAACAACGGTCTGGCGTACGTTTTTTTTATTCCGTTTTAAATATCGTTCGTTTGCTTTGATCGTGCGGCCCGGACGGTTTCGGACAGGGGGAACGATTTTCGCCCGTTCGCCATGTTGATGGACATCGATTTCGACGACGACACGCCGAACCGGTGCACGACGCTCGTGTACTACGCGTGGAAGATATTCACGTGCCTGTTCCTGCATGTGTTACTCGTCACCATGGTCGTGCTGTACTGTTTGCTCGGTGCCTTGACCTTTGAACGTCTCGAAAAATACCACGAAATGGACGTGAGTGCGATTCATTTCGTCATTATTTCTCCGCTGTAATACTCACTGTGTGTTTATCGTCCGCCATATTGTTGACTAAACTGTTCATTCCGTTTTCAATGTTTCGATTCGAAACGAAATTTTTACGACGTCTACGGCAACGGTTGACGAGAAAAATAAAATCTAATAGTAGTGCTGTGAGATGTCGTCTACTCGGCATGTCTGACGATAACCATAATGATATCTTTCTACGTCTATGCAGACGACCAACACGTGGTGCGAGTATACGCGTACGTCGAATCACGGCTTCGTGTTTTTCATAATCGCACACGTTTGGCTATGAATCGAATCCGATTAAATATTTTTTGTATTTTACTAAGTCCTTCCACGATTTTCGGAATGATATAGGGCTGAGATTTTTTTTTAACATGCGGATTACAGAACTTTTCAAAATGTAATATTGTAAAAAAAGTCGTGATACTGACGTTCTGTTTTATTGTGAAAAGCGAGATTCGGGAAACATGACATAAGCACCCCGTTTAGAATTGAAGCGGGACGCGGTACAAGTAGGTACATTGAAAATCGGGAATATCTCACCAAATCGGGATGTATCCCAATCTTATATTGATATAATATGCATAATATATTATTAGATGCAACAGTATATCGAATGTCGTAAGAAGCTGTAACGTGACTATTCAGTATACGTTAAGAATGTCCACCGATAAAGTTATCTAGTGGAATTCTTATGAAATAGCTGCCTAGATGACTATCCCTGCACTAGATACTCTAAAGTTATTTGATTAATACACTAAACGAAAAATAACAATAAATTCAAAAAAAAAATAAATAGATTGATTTAATAAAATATTTTTTAATAATGACCCCATAAGGTATTTATTGATTTGATAAAATAATATTGATGGATATGGAATTGATAATTATTTGACAAAAATCGTATTTTTATAATAAAGATTTTTATGACTATAACAAAAATGTTTTATAAGAATAATAAATAGTTTATACAATCAACATTTTTTTGCCATTTCTTAACAAACCAGTAATCGATAAAATAAAAATAAAAATAACTTTTATTGCATTATTCGTTCGTCGCCGGGATTCGATCTTGCCTATCTAATTGCCTAAATGGGGGACGTCTATTCTAATGAGCCACTACCTACTAACTTCAAAGGTACCAGAAAAAAGACTTTTCAAATACCTCATATATTAATTATTGTATACAATGTCTTTAAAGTTTAATGTTTGATGCCAGTAGCAGACTGGACGACCGGGATACCAGGACATCTCCCGGTGGGCCGCTGATTTTATAAATTTATACTCGTATTTATTAATATTATTAATATTATTATTGTGAAATTATAAATTTAAATATTATCCAATAATAAAAAAGTTTTAAATTATATACCTACATAACAATTATCTACTTAATTTTATACAAATATACAATCGTTATTTTATTTTGTTTTATAATAATTAATTAAAATATTTAAAAATTTAAAAGATAAATTGTTTTTGTATGTGTATGTGTGTATATATATAAAAGGCCGTTATTCTACTAAGGGCCTCTAAAATTATGATTTATAAATATAAGACTATAGGTATACAAACGTATTAATATGTTGCGTATATATAGGTGGATCATCGTGTTTCCTTATTTTTCTGTACATTTACTAACCAAAAACTGGAAAACACGATGGCCCACTCTGTATAATACTAATTACTAAATGTAATCAGTGTCGTGGGAACCAGCCATTGAAATACGCGAAATTGGACAACATTCTATGATTTTTAGTGTAAAATATTATGTCAATTTTACAAACAATTTATTCGTTCAATAAACAATTTAATCAAATTACTGAAAACTAAATTATCATTTTAATAAATTAGATTTATAAAATCAACAAAACGTATATTTCTCTATTTATTAATTTAATAAAATTTCTATTAGCATAATATTTTTTTTATTACATTGACAATTTATTTTTTCATATTAATAAAGACGTTTTATTAAAAATTGATAAATATAATTTATTAAAATTGATCGTTATTTTTCGTTGAGTGTATGTATAACCCTATTGCGGGACTCCAAGCGGTCATCAATCTCGTAAAATATATAGTTATCAATTGTGTAACAAAATGATTTTTATTACTTCAATATAAAATATTATAAATTAAATGTATACGAGTATACCTGATTATTGGACCACAGCGTTGAGCGATGGTGGTCCGAATGACAGGTGGAGATGATACGAACCATGTACTTGATATTATTCCGGTTATAAGTTATTCGCGCTGAGATGGTAATATGTTGACTTGTATTATATACGTTATCATTGATTGTTGACGTCGTGAGATCCATCCCCCTTCCCCCCGTCAAATAATAATATATTAAGCATAAGATTTCGCTAAAAAACGGATGATTATTAGGCTTGCACGAAGCAGCCGTAACAAAGACCAGTTTCTTTTTGTAGTAAATCATTTTTTTATTTTTATTTATTTTATATATTTATGTACATATGTTATGGTCCAAGTGGATAAATGGTTATTGTAAACCAGGGTTTTTAAAAAAAAAACCTACCCGATTGGGTTTAAATGGGTTTAAATGGGTTTAAATGGGTTTAAATGGGTTTAAATGAGTTTTAATCGGTAATAATGAGTTTCAATAGTTTAAAATGAATATCGTTTCTTGACATTTATTAGGGCAGTTCGCTACCTAACCTACAATACATAAATGCATTATTATTTTAATTTAGTTTTGACAAATACAAATTATTATATAATATATTATTACATTCCCATCTTCATTCTATGGTTATATAACCATTGTTTTGGAATTTTGGTTTACGGTTGGTCACTTTGACTGTCTGAGTAAAATGTAATATTTAATTATAAGTAAGAAATGTAAAAATAAAATATTTATGTTTTTGTATGTTTTTGCTTAAATATTTTTGTTTTTTATTGTTACCAAAAATAATTATAATATAAATATGAAGTTTAAAGTTTGTTAATTTTTGTGTTTGTTAGATTTTTTTTACTGGGTTTTATAACTGGACCTAATCCATTAAAACCTAGTGGGTTTTAATGGGTTGGACCCAATACTTTGAACCCTGTTGTAAACACTGACAGGACAAAGTTTACAATGTCCGAGTTATTCAAGCCGTGTAGATAATTATTCACTTAAACCAAACATTATATACAATGGCCGGTTCTGAAAGTACCAAGTAAACAAAATACATATAATATTATCTTATATAATTTTACTTTTAACAAAAAAGGAGAATATTATATTTATATTATTTGTTATTTATTTTTACAAGTAATACCATTAAGACATTAAGAGTTGCATACAATTCCAAAAGCTTACATTTGCATTTCCTTGTTTCACATTTTTGACTACAAGTGCAGCGGTTATAGCCTTAATTATTGATTATCTACTAATGACACTACTGATAAAAGTTATTGTATCCCGTAGGAAACAGTGCCTAAGAAATTATAAAATGTATCACTCTAAAATACCTCAAATATTCACATTGCCCACACCAGTTTTAGCATTGTATACAATAACTAGTCTATATGGGAATTAAATATGTATGTATTGTTTACTTTGCCCAAATATCTTAGACATTGTACACAATGTCCAGGCATTGTATTTCAATGACTGATTTGTCTACCTAGACTGTAACATATACCTATATTATATATATATATATATATATATATTACTCTTGGTAGAACACTGCAAATATAATATCAAAAATCGTAATGACTAAAACTTGGTTTTAACAATAAAAACCGGATGGGCTTCGCTCTGCTGTACTTTTTGAATTATAACAAATATTTAAAATCGTTCGAGAATAAATCGTTATTTTATGCAATTTCGTAAATACTTAAATTTCAAACAGTCATAAAATTTTTTCCTCTAAGTCCGGTAGAAATTTTTTTAAAGATTTTTAAAGAGTAGCGTATAGATAACCTAGTGTTAAAATTTTGAACCGTAAGTATGAACAAAAAAATTTTTATGAATTTTTATCTACAAAATAACTTGCAAATTTTCGCAATTTTTACATATTTCGTATAAATTGGAAATTTGAGCAATTATAAAAAAAAATTGTGACTTACGATTTTAGATTTTTTTTTATCAGTTAAGGAACAACTTATAAAAAACCTTGTATTAAATTTTCAAGATTTTCTGGCCAAAAAAATTTTATCGTTATTTTAAAAAAAAAAAAGAACCGGATGGGCCTCGCTCTGCTGTACAGTTAGTCAGTCGACAGACACAAAAAAAAAAAAAAAAAAAAAAACACATCATTGTAAAATCAATACATTCTTCACTCCGTTCAGAATCTAAAATTAAAAAAATTGAAAATTTCAATTGTCTATAAATAGCTCAATAAAAGTCAAAATACTTTGAAAATTTAACGGTGTATAGAGAACGTTAATCTAAACATTTGGTGAAAATTTCAAGTATTTACATCTATTAATTTTTGAGTTATAGCAAAATAAAAAATTTGATTATGTCGAAAACTGGTTTTGCGTATAAACTCCCGTTTTTCCCAAATTTTTTTAGGGTTTTTCCCGTCGCATTTAAAAAATATTGAAATTTTTTTACTTTTGACCCCCCAAAGTACCAAATAGATTCACTTTCCTTTCAGAAAAGTTGCTACATAAGGAAATCGAAGCATTTTTACTGCCCCAAATCGTGTCGACAGACACAAAAATAAAAAAAACACACATCATTGTAAAATCAATATATTCTTCACTCCGTTCAGAATCTAAAATGTGACTGTTCTGTGAGTAGTGTGCCTAAAACAGTGCGTATGCCAGTAAACAAACCTAATCTGCAAATGAGTAAAAATAAAACAAGTTTTACAATACGTTATACTGAACGTTCATAACATTTGCGCTTATTAATACGAACTATATAAGTATAAAATATTGGTGCAAAAAAAACAAATAAATAAATAAAATTATTCACAAACAAACATGATTTGGTTGAATTATACTTAGTCATAATAGTATAATTTAAATGAATATAATTTAAATATAAATATGATTTACTAAACTGTGCACTGTATAAAGACAATTATTTTGAAGTTCGCTTATAAAGGATAGTAATTAAGTGTGACAGAGCTCTATGATTAATTAACAACAAACAAACAATTTTTTATTCATATTATACAAAGTGACTGTTAAATCTTATAAATACTAAAAATATATTGCCATGAAGTACCTAATATAAATTGCAATAGTCATAAATAGTTTATAATTATTATAGGTATTAACCGTATAGTGTATACGCATACAAACATGTTTTAGTTCTGTATTAAACACAGAAATTAAAACATATTATAATATCAAACATTTTTGATTTACATGAAAATGCATTTTCATTTAAGAATCCCCAATTAAAAGGATGCCATCCTTGCAGTGAATTGTCTCCGTCTTACAAACCTATAACGTAGATAACTTGCATGCAGTTGTTCAAATGGTGTATTATTAGCTTTGATATTAAAACGAACCGACCTGGTATCAAACGTAAAAGGAACGTTCTTACCTGTATTTTCTACAATATATTGATTACTTAGGTGATGTTTGATTTTTTTTAAATTGTAATATTTCATATACATATCGTGTTTTGATATTGATATTTCCTATTAAGTATGCCTTATTATTCGCAGTCATGACAAACACGTTACACATGATAGGTACATACATTTAATACAGTGTGATCTTTAATATTTATAATACATTTCATATAAGTCTCAAAACGTACAAATACCTAACTCTAATTTTGATAATTTTTTTTTGTACCATACAATTTCCAGTCTTAAAATAACAGGGTTTTGAATACTAACTTAGTTATTGTTACATATATAAATAGTTCAATATACTCAAATGTAGGTTTTTATGTGATATAGTTAGGAATTCGTAAAAAAAAAAAACATTTTGACGTAACGTATGTCTTTTTTGAGAATAACCAAAATATTATTCACTGCCTATTGTAAAAATGTAATGAAAATTTCGATTATTTTATTTTACGAAAATATGAAACTATACTTTATACTTCTATATGCCAATAAATTAAATAACGAACTTAGCAAACGTTTCATATTATATTCAAATGTATGGAAATCATTGAAAACTAAGATTTTTGGTTTTATAATGACGTTTTTTGTTATTTTTATATTTTTTGTTACGTTTTTTAAAATTTCTTCTTAAAATATTTTTTATGCTTATTGTAATTGTTAACAAAGCTAAGGTTTTACGCATTAATATGAAAGTATATAAAATAATCATACTATAAAATGATTAACAAAACCATGGTAATTAAAAAACCTTTGCAGCATATTAAGCGTTTGATGGTTCCGAATAACTTCTTTGTCAGTATTGAATATTCTAAATATTGTTGGTTTTTCATAAAAAGTTAAATACATCTTATTATAGTATATGAAAGAGTATATAATTAGTTAATATATAACCATGGTGATTGTATATATTTTTGTTTTATAGATATTTAAATTACATTACTTCATTTTCATCTTCATAAATCTAATTTATAGTCAAATATTTTAAAATAAATAAAGGTTAGTTTATACCAGGGATGGCCAACCTGCGGCCCACCTTCGAAAGTTTTGGGGCCCGTGAGATTTATCAAATATTTTAAAAAAAAAATCTATTTTTGTGATAATAGAATATTCTGGAATGCCCACACAACGCGGTATCTGTATTAATATCAACGTAATCGCAACAAAAGTAATAATTCTAATATGAAAAAATATATACGAGTAGATACCAGCTTATAAAATTGTATTTTTAAAATGAAACGTGACCAATAACAGTCATAATCTATTTTAATAAATTATGAGTCATAGTAAAAACAATAATAATGCATTATATTTAGTTCAAATAATTAATACACCAATACTTATTTTATAATAATAATTCATTTTGTTTAAAATTTTTACTCCAAATTTTTTTTTATTGGGGCAAAATAGTAGTATAATTTTATATGTGGCCCGCGGGATTGTAATATATTTCCAGAATGGCCCGCAAGATAATTTGGGTTGGCCACCCCTCGTTTATACCATATTTTACCATATTTGGATGCATAGTATTCAAATAAACATTACAATTTTAGCTATAACTATAAATATGTATTTTTTTTTTTAATTTGCCGAGATTGAAATCATTAATATCGTTATTAACCTTGTTTTACACTCGATGTATACATTCGGAGTTATATAGAATAATGTGCTAGTGCAGATATTTGACACTTTTAATTCAAATATAAGTTCAATATAATTTTAAAACAAAGTTCAGCGTTTGGAATTTACTCTCTTAGTATTTGATTAGTTAGACGTGAAAGCGGAAAAATTAATAGCACAAAAAGTTTCAATGCGGTATTGATTTCAATAAAAGAGTAAAAGATAAAATAACTGCTTTTCGTGAAATAAACTTTTTGTGTTCCATTGCAGCAACTATAAGTATTCAATTATATATATATATATATATATATATATATACAGTTATTAAGGAGATGCTGGACTAACAATTCAGCACTTTTTACTAAAGGACTTATCTAATCGAATTGTTTAACTGATTAAAAATATTATATAAATAAAATAAAATTTTAGTTAAATAAATAATTTAATTGATAATTTTAAATAATTAATATTTTAATTATGTATAATTTTTGTAATTACTTATATTACTTATAATTATTTATTAGTACGTTTGCATTGTATGATAATATATTTATTTTAAAGCTTGATCAGCCAAATAAATAAAATTGTCGCTAGTCAGTAATTAGTGAATGTAACATTTTCGATCATTATTCATTGTGTTTTCACATATTTTTTTTTATTATTATTTAATATAGAATTTCACATTTTTTAAATGTACTTGTTTAGTTTTTTATTTTGAATTTACTTAAAATAAGAACAAACAAATAGAAATACTGTATATTATATATTATTAGAGATGTAGTGGAATGTATACGCGGGTATACGGTGTATAACGACTTCTCCATTTTTTGGTTGACGCGTATACGTATTATATATTTTGTGATAGGTAGCATGTATACGAGATACAAGTTGTTTAAATACTTGCATTAAAAACTTTAGAGCCATAAACAGCATTAACAAATTTTGACTTTTTTTTTTACAATAATAAAAAATACGCAACATATTTTCTTGTTATCACGTGTATTTGGGATGATTATTAATTTTAATTTTTACACATATCATTTTAATTTTAATGCACGTAATTAGAGTTAAACATTTTTCATACTGCTGCAAGACGCTATGATAGTCTTAAATTGCATTTTATTAATTTTAAATTGAGTTTTTATTTTGTTAATTAATTTTATTGCTAATGGACAAACAAATTGTGGGGAGGGTAGAATTATCCAGCATCCTCTTTATTTAAAATTAACGTATACTCAAGACTTTTTTGAGGACTAAATTACTATATATTGTGTTTATATATTTGCATAACATTTAAATTTAAGATATGTGCATTTATTTATAACAAAAAATTGGATTCTTGTACATTTTTATTGAGTGGTAAGTTAAAATAAGTCAGAGTAACTGGCATTGAATTTTGTGAAGTTTTGTTTTTTGAAGAATTATTTTATAATATCTAAATAATATTATTTGATGTACAAACAAGGATGTGTGTTTTTTTTTTTTTTTTATTTTTCTTTTTTGTGTCTGTCGACACGATTTGGGGTAGTAAAAATACTTCGATTTGCGAAAATTTGCAAGTTAATTTATAGATAAAAATTCATAAAATTTTTTCTGTTCATACTTAAGGTTCAAAATCTTAACACTAAGTTATCTATACGCTACTCTTCAAAAATCTTTAAAAAAAATTCTACCAGATTTAGAGGAAAAAATTTTATGACTGTTTGAAATTTAAGTATTTACGAAATTGCATAAAATAACGATTTATTCTTGAACGATTTTAAATATTTGTTATAATTCAAAAAGTATAAGTTGCATATTTTTGAAATTTCTACCATCTGTTAAGATTGGCATTTCCTTTACGTCATATTTTTTTAAGCCACTTATAGGCATTTAAAATATTCGATTTTTTTACATTTTTTTTTTTATAATCGGTGATAAAAAAAAACTGGCTCGTACAAAATACTTGAAAATTTAATAGAAGATTCCACAAAAGTGGTTTTTATTGTCATTCAAAAATAATTAAAATCCATTTGCACAATTTTTTTTTTATAAGCGTTTGAACAGCGAATATTGACATAAAATTACATGTAAAATATGATATAATGTATAATATTGTAGACTGACAAACTATGTCGCTGTATGCAACTGCCAACCCATCTTAATTGAAAAATATATTTATCGTTTCAAAATAAAATATACTTTTTACAATATTTATAAATAATAATGTATTATATCCTAGACAAACATATTAACTCCGTTCAGAATCGTTATTCGTATACAATGATATCTATCATTGCATTCAAATTTAACAAATCTATTGTAATAATGACCTATCCTATAAACGAGGTGCACTCCACCCCCAACTGTACAGCAGAGCGAGGCCCATCCGGTTCTTTTTTTAAATCGAATTTACCAGAATATTGGTCTACGTCGGATGATTGACTAAATTATAAGTATTTATATTACATCGAAAAATCCGTTCGCGTCGAATCTGTGTATGTTATGTAGCGAAAATTTTGTGAAAAAATACATACAATTGCTATCAATAATATACATATCTAGATTATTTGCTGCGAAAAAGTCAAACGTGTTCAGAATGTATCTTCACTGCACATAATGTTCTTATTTTTTTATCAAAAAAAAAAAAAACTCCTGCTCCAACTGTTTTTGTATTGCATGTAAAACAACGACAGATAAAAATAATAGCTATAATTATTCGCAACAACACTTCTAAAATAAATGTATAATATGTATAATACATGCATTGCCATTGCAGTTAATAATATAATGCCTAACTATTGCCGACTATTTAATTGTTTCGGACAAAAATTTCATTCAGATGATATCGATTACAGCAAAATTATTACATTTAATATTATTTCACTTAGAAACTAGATATATAAGTCTCTGAAATTGACCTTAGGTTAAATTATTTTATTGATTATCATATACTAGTCAATTTACAAAAACAATATCAACAGTTAGAAAATTGTTGGCAAAAAATAGAAAATTGGTTTTTGAATTAACAAATTATCTTTTTTTTTTTAATCAACTTATGTTTGGTTGGGCTAAGTTCATGTAGCTAACTCACTTTGTGTTATCAGCATGACATCCATGCCTAAAGTTTGCAAACCGTAAGCAATTGATAACAAATTGATTTAAAAAATTACACAACTGTTATGTAGAAAACTTTTTCTACATGAATGAGTCAAGTTCAGGTAGCTCACCTTATACGGTACATATCCATATGTTCCAAACATTCTACGCACCCCGAAAATATAATATGGAAACACAACAGCAGAGAGTAATATACAAGATGTTACCTTATAAAATTTAAACTGTAATTATGTTTACTAAAAGTATTTGCCTACTTGCAAATTATATCATTGAAAATAAGTATATTTTGAGATTAATGGGCAATTGAAGACAAAAGAAGTAATCGTTGCAATTATAAATGAAAATCTCTGTTTGCCATAAATGCTATACGATACGAAAAACTAGGAATATATTTCAAAAGCGCTTCTGGATTTTATAACAAGTGTTATAAAACAGTGATCATGACGTATATTGACCACGTGCATTACTATCGTATTTATCGTATATTCTTACTCGAAAGCGAATACTGTTTTAACTTGGTTTACAAAACGTGCACGTATTTTTATACATGTTTTAAATGTCATACATTCTAAAAACGATTATAAATCATTTCCACTGCTTATGTGATTGATTATTAGCAATAATATAAATAAAACATAAAAAAAAATTGTAATTGACAAGAAAACTGTACTGTAATTATTCAAAGTTGTAACATGGTGTAGAAAAACAGAATTTACGTTGTGATTACATGTATGCAAACCGAGTTTACATGTAAAGAACAAAAACAATTTATAAATAGCGATAATTATTCGCAGTACCAAAAATATTGCTCCAGTTCAGACCTAGGCGGGATGTAAGGCTGGAACCCAGAACTGCGAGTTCCCTGATATTGCTCATGGTTTTCAAATGCAGATGGAGACCGCTGCATTTCTGAGACCGCTTCATGGTTTCTCGAATTGACGAACCATCCCTGGTCCGCCGGGGTGATTTTGACGGTCTTCGCTATCTTTGTCGAACTGCTGGCCGCTGCAATCATCCTGGGCTTGATTCCGTGTAACGTTCCTCTTACTATTTTAAACACGGTTGGTAGGTCGGGCGATGGAACAATGGGCCCGAGAAATGAGTCGGACGATAACTCTTGATCCGAAGCGGAAAAGGATCGTGCAAGTGTCCTCCTCCGACCGGTTCCAGTATCCGTTTCAAGACGTGGGGAGGCTATCATCGCACCGACCGTTAATTTGGCGACTGCTGCAATCATCCGGGACTTGATTCCATTAATCGTTCCTCTTACCGTCTTGTGCACGTTCGGTCGGTCAGTCAGCGAGACAATGGGCTCAGACAACGAGTCGGACAATGACGTTTGATCCGAAGTGTACAGGGACCGTGGAACTATTCCAACGCTTTTTGCGTGTATCCCATTTGATTTTACCGAATTCCATCGATAGTAATCATTCAGATAGGCAGACTGACTGGCCTCGATATCCGTTTGGTGTCCATAATCCGAGTTGGCTATTATCCCACTAACCGTCGATTTCATGGCGGCTTCGGTCGACCGGGACTTGAAGCCGTGGAGCGTTCCACGTACCGTTTTGTGCGTGGTCGATCTGTTGGGCGACAGGATATTCGATTCAGACAAGTCGTTAGACAATGGTCTTCCATCTGTAATGCACACGGACGTTACGACTACAGAGCTACAGGTGCTTTTTGCACCATAATCACTGTGAGGCATTGACTTCACACCATCCATCGAATTGACCGAGTCTGCGGTCTGGTAGGTTTGGAGTTCGTGGATCGTACTTCGTACCCATTTGTGCACCCGTTCAGATGAATTCCTGCGGTACATTTCAAATTCTAGATGTTTAATGGAATCTTCGTCGGTTGACGATGAGCTAGCTTCACTCGACGCGGGTCGACAATAGTCTTTTGAATACGAGTATTCGTTTCTCGCAAACGTTTTCTGTCCGTGGCTAGTCAGATATTCAAGTCCCGGACACGCTGGGTGGATCCGTGTGTTAGACGGGTTGAACCTATGGGTACGATTCAACGGAACCGTATAACCTGACGATTCTGTGGACTCCGAGGGGGTACTCCACCTTACGGATTGATTATCACCATCTCTGAGTTCATTTGAATTGTCCGACTCCGGTCGATAATTTTCATTATCGTTCCCATCTGATGACCCCGCTGATTCATGATTTCTACGAATTGTTCGGATGATGCAGTACTTTCTAAGTCATCATCGACATCGTTTTCAGAATCCGATCGATAGTAATCCAATGTACACGGATTCGGCCCCTTTCCTGCGACCGTTGCAATTCCAGAACGAGGGAAGTAAGCAGTTCCCGAGTTCATTCGATTGTTTGACCGGTCGAACGTCTCGGATCGATACCAAGGTATTGTCATACCAGATGATCCGGTGGACACCGAAGCCATACTTTCACATTCGCCATTGTCAAGTTCTTCTTGTTCGACAAAGTTGTCTGCAGAAGATGATCGAATATGATCATATCCACTGGCTGTACGCAATGATCGCCTGTCCATTGTAATGGCATTTGATTGTTCGAATTCAATGTCTTGACTATTTAGAGAAAACCTGCTGGACATGATTAGCTTTTGAAAATTTACGTCAGATCGTAAAAGAGTGCAAGATAATGATGGTTAGAAGAAGCAATGATGCAACGGTATATATTTCGTTACATTGTTAAATATTTTATGTACATAGCCATGGTAACTATAACGTAGCAGCCTGACGTTGTTTTTTATACTAGCTATGTATATACGTACCTATTTATTTCCCAATGCAATTTCTTATGGCACAGAAATTCATAGGCAGAAGTCGATAAGACATCAACTGTTAATTGCTTTTGTCCTTCATATGGGCTCTTAATGCGTAGTTAGACTTTATCGATTATGAGTACTTAGGATGTCACTCAGATACTATTAATGATTAATAATAATTAATTAATAACTATTAATATATGCAATCAATGTATTTGAAATATACAACAGTTAATCGTTTATTGAATAACAAATATTATTTATTAAAATAATAATGATATAGAAAATATAATTGGTCTTTGGTAGAGATGGTGATTGTTTCCAATTGCGCAACTGTAGAACGCCTGGACACAATTTCACCTGCATATTAGATGGCTCTGCCAACTGCAACCCAGTCTTGCTAAACGTGACCGGTCATGTGAACAATCTTTAAGTAGGTGTCTATAAATATTGTACTGCAATTTTGGTTTATCGAAGAAATTTTAGACGTATTCAGTACTTCTGATCGACTTCACAATACCATTAACGATATTGTCGATTCTTGCCTCTGAGTTTCATATTACTTTAAATAGTGTATTTGATAATTATCATATATCTGGTATTTTTAGTACCTTTAGATATATTTTTATTTGAGAGATTGACTTTGGGTTTTCTATGCAGTCTGTTTATCAGACTGCATAACAACTGGAAATATGATAGAAGACAAATAAAAAAAAATACTAACAATGAACAGCATCGGAAGCAGAAATTTAAAGAACTATAATCATACGTGTGTTGTGACCCCTCAAATAAAAGAATTTATGTATTTTTAAACATCGTTACACATAAAACATTACTAGAAATATTTAAGATACCTAACCAGTATCTTATACTAAACAGCCTAGACACTTGTGACAGGTACGGTAGAAGCAAATAAAGTGTTGCGTCTTAACTTCCATCTGGTGTAATTATTAAGGCTGTCAAATATCTATATGCATTATACGATGTACAATAAATGTACTTATAAATATAATATATATATACATATATATCAGCAGACCGTAACAATATAATTATTATATTTTTGTGAACCGTAGTGTGAGTATTTCTACGTTAATCGTGAGCTCTTTAGAAATGTCACTTTTAAATTTAAATCAAATGTATCTTAACATTTATATGAAAAAGTTGTTTTATATTTTTCTGATAAAAAAATGACGAGCAGATTTTTGAAATTTTTACCAGCTGTTGAGATTTTTTTATTTTTTTTTGTGTTAAATCACGGCGCGGAAGAGGGGGGTACTACACCCATGGTTGGGTCGTCCTTCCCCCTCATCCACCGTATCGTTTATTGTTTATTGAAGATAAACATTACATTTTTCAAGGTATTATATAAAAGCTGTGCACATACAAAAAAAAAGGAGAGAGGGCCCTATCCCTCTAAATTTTCGCCTTCGGCGTACATGACATTAACTCAGTAGTTTTGGTTTCTTCTTTGCCTGATCCGTTCCTCTTCTTCTCTGCTCGAAAGGAGTTTGTTGATAAAATTGCTAATCAGCTTCCATTTGTCAAGGCCACTCATCATCAACTCCACGATCGTTTCCGGTCGCAGCTCTTGACCCAATGTTTCCTCCAGTGTCCTTCGGTCTGTCCTCCATCGGTCACAGCCGAATATTGCATGTTCGACGTCGTCTATTGCTACGAGGCAGTCAATGCAACTAGGGTCTTCCAATTTCCCAAAACGGTTCAGATAATATCTAAAACATCCGTGGCCAGTTAGCATCTGTGTGAGATGGAAGTCAACTGTTCCACTCTTGCGGTTAAACCAGCTCTTAACATCCCTGATTAGTCTCCAGGTCCATCTTCCCGTAGTTTCATTGTTCCATTCTGTCTGCCATTTCTTAAAAACTTCTTCGCGTATTTCCTTCTCTATCGCCGCTTTATTAGGATCTCTCCTAATTTCATATCTCCTCGTCCTTTCCCACGCAAGGAGGTGTGCGGGGATAACTCCGGCCACTACCATAATCGCCGCTGTCGATACTGTTCTGTATGCCATCGCTATCCGTAGCGCGATGGTTCTTTGAGGTCTAAGTATAGTTTGAATGTTTCTCTTAAACACAAGAGCCGACGACCAAACTGGTGCCGCGTATAGTAACTTGCTTAGTACCACTGTAGCTAGTAGGCGTCTCTTTTTTTGGCCTGAGCCCCCTATAATCGGCATTATTATATATAATGCCTGCGATGTGCTTTGCACCCTTGAAGCCGCCGATACGAGGTGTGCACGGAACCCGAGAATTCTGTGAAGTTCCACTCTTAAAAAACTAATTTTCTCTCATAGCGTCTCTTATTTGTAAGCATAATGGCCTCTGTCTTTTCTACAGATAATGAAAGTTCTGCCATGTCCATCCATTCTGCGACTGCTGTGAGCGCATTGTTTGTAACCTCTTGTAGGATTTCAGTCGTGTGACCTGTAGTTATCACCGCCACATCATCGGCGAACGCAACCAATGTGGAAGATGATATACCATGATGATTGCCACCTGTTTGTATCTGAAGCAGATCATCATACATTAGGTTCCATAGGTCCGGCCCTAGCACCGATCCCTGCGGTACGCCACATGTTATGTCCTTTTTTCCGCCGTTATCGTACTGGAGCTCTCTCTCACTTAAGTAGCTCCTTATAATTCCTACGAGGTACGCAGGTATTTCTTTAGTATGTAAGGACTCTTCTATTTTGTATCATTTAGCCGTATTAAAAGCATTAGCCACGTCTAGGGCTACCACGGCACAGAGCTTTCTTCTATACCGTGGTCCTGTTGTGGCTTTTTCTACGATACTCATTACTTCTTGCACTGCGTCTATGGTAGAACGCCCTTTTCTGAATCCAAACTGTCTGGTGTTTAGGTCCTGAGATGACTCTAAGTAGTTTTCTATACGTGTTTTGATAATGCGTTCAAAAAATTTGCCAATCGTATTCAGCAGGCAAATAGGTCTGTACGACTTAGGATTATCCAATGGCTTGTCTCCTTTACGAATCAACACCGGTTTTGCTATTTTCCATTCTTTCGGAAACGTACTCTCTCTCAGGCATGCGTTGAACAGGTCCCTGTGCATTTCTGGTTTGATGGTTGATATTTGTTTGATCACCAAGTCTGGTATGCCGTCCGGTCCCGGAGCCTTACCCGTAGGTATTTTTCGGCCGGCCTCTATTATCTCTGCGTTCGTTATCTCTGGGAACCTCGTTTCCGCAGACATATTTGGCCATCTGATTTTTGGTACCTGAGGGAATAATGTGTCGACTATGGATATCAGCCTACCAGGAAGATGAATTCCCGGGATCGGTCTTCTGCTCATTAGCATAGATTCTTCCAGCCAGCTTCTTTGCTTTTCTTGATAGTTTTCTTTAGTCTCTTTTTTGTCTCCTTGTAGTTGACGTAGTCTGATTCTTGCGTATTATTCTGGCGATATTGGCTTCTCTTGTATTTTCTCCTTGCTTTTAAACAGTCCTTCCTGAGATCAGCGATTTCTTGCGACCACCAAAAAGTAGGTTTCTTTCTTCCTTTGTACTCTCCTCGCGGCATACAGCTGTTGCATGCCTTTTCTAGGTATATTCCTACTTCTTTCGCATTCAATGATGCTGTAGGTCCAACTATTTTGAAGTTCGACCCGGATAGGAAGCTCTGTAATTTAGTGTGGTCATACTTTCTCCATGACCATGTAGCAATGGTGTCTTGTTGACTTGGCTCTTTGGCCGATGCCGATATTTCGTAGGATATATATCTGTGAAGTGATCCGGTGTACTCGTCCAAGACCTTCCATTCACGTACTTGTTGTACACTGCTTTCAGTTACGAATGTGATGTCAATGTGTGACCTTGATAATCCACCATTGTAGACTCTGGAAAATGTCGGCATATCACCGCGATTGCATGGAACGAGGCTTAGACTGGCTGCCCAGTCCGTCAGAGCTCGTCCCTATGCGTCTTCGCGATGATCGCCCCACTCCGGCGATTTAGCATTAAAGTCTCCAGCGACTATGACTGTGCCATTTGTTGTTCTAATGCTAGCCTCTAGTCTGTCGAGGAAGTCGATAAATTGGGTGAATTCGGTATTGGGTGACCAGTAACAGGCGTATATTGTCACTCCTCCGATCTGTACCCAGCGAAAACCTATTTCGTTATTTGAGCCTATCTTGTCTATAGGGATCTTATTATTAAGTAATGCAATTGTGGCTCTGCTGCTAGCGTCGTTGAACCATCCCTAATCGTAGGTCACAATTTTTTTTTATAAGTGCTCAAAGTTCCAATTTATACGAAATATGTAAAAATCACGATAATTTGCAAGTTATTTTGTAGATAAAAATTCATAAAATTTTTTCTGTTCATACTTAAGGTTCAAAATCTTAACACTAAGTTATCTATAAGCTACTCTTCAAAAATCTTTTAAAAATTTCTACCGGAATTAGAGGAAAAAATTGTATGACTGTTTGAAATTTAAATATTTACTAAATTGCATAAAATAGCGATTTATTCTCAAACAATTTTAAATATTTGTTATAATTCAAAAAGTATAAGTCGCAGATTTTGGAAATTTCTACCAGCTGTTAAGATTGGTATTTCCTTTATGTCATATTTTTTTCAAAATATTATATTGATTTTTAAGCCTCTTATAGGCATTTAAAATATTCGATTTTTTTACATTTTTTTTTTTATAATCGGTGATAAAAAAAATTTGGCTCGTACAAAATACTTGAAAATTTAAAAAAAGATTCCACAGAAGTAGTTCTTAAAGTCATTCAAAAATTATTAAAATCCATAGGCACAATTTTTTTTTATAAGCGTTTGAATAGCGAATATTGACATAAAATTACATGTAAAATATAATATAATGTATAATATTCTAGACTGACAAAGATATCGGTTTTTTTTTAAATGCTCTAACTCAAAAACGAAAAACTTCTACAACTTGAAATTTTCACCAAATCTTTATATTGACGTTCTATACATGGTTAAGTTTTCAAAGTATTTTGACATATTTTGACGTATTTATAGACAATTTTTCTAAATTTTTCGTTTCAAAATAAAATATTCTTATTACAATATTTATAAATAACAATGTATTATATTCTAGACTAACATATCATCTCCGTTCAGAATCGTTTTTCGTATACAATGATACCTATCATTGAATTCAAATTTAACAAATCCATTATAATGACCTATCCTATGAAGAGTCGCACTCCACCCCCAAGTGTACAGCAGAGCGAGGCCCATCCGGTTCTTTTTTCTCTTTTACTTGTGATCAATGATGATTATAAGTAATAAACTAACGTTTTTTTTTTTTAAATAAAACACCACACAGGGGAGTGGTGAGGGATTTTCAAAAATCAAAAGGAGGCATTAAGTAAAAAATGGTCTAGAAGAACTTCACTAAACAATAGATCGATAGTTCATAAGAACGCAATGCCTAAACGCGTTTGATGTTAGACTTTACATTTATCGCACCTGCTCTGTGGATTGTAGCTATATGCTAGGTATATAGCGTGTATTGACCGAATTGGAGTGTGATGTAAATACGCGGAATCATTTTATACTCAAAATATCGAAAACCATTGACATAAAGAGTAATTATTTACACCGGAAGAATACTATTTATTATATTCTAATTGTTTAGTCTTTTTGAAGTGACATTCAAAACTTTGTGAATCTCATCGAAATGATTACAAATTAAATGTATAACGATATGATACAGTTGATTATCTTATCTATTATCTACTAAGCTTTCTTGTACTAATCTGATAATAAGATATATTTTAATAATTTAATTAAATGTATTATATGTTCAAGACATATTGAAATAAAAATAATCAGACGACTAATATAAAATTATAACTCTCTAAAAGGTATTGGCGACGGATAAAGAAAATAAAGAGAACACCACAGATGCAGATTTCTATAAGTGTTTTTACAGTGATAGGTAAATAAATGTTCTGAAGTATGAACCATACTTTGCATCAGCCTAACAGTTTGATTTTTAATTGTATCTGGTTTATATAAGTCAAATTTCTTTAAAATTATTTAAAATTATTAAATTTTATATTTTTAATGAATTATGTTTTGTATTGTACCTAATTGAAAAAATTGTGGCACAAGTTCCAAATTTTTTTTGGGTAATATAATAGAAATATACATAAAGCTTCAAACATACTTTGTAAATACAGCACACTAACTCTATCCACGTAAAACAATCAAAATAGTGCATTCATAATTCTAGCATTTTTAATTCTATTAAATAAAATTTTGTTTTATCTCTAGTATAATATGCTTGTTTTTCATTTACTTTAAATTTTTTCCCGTTCTAAATTATCAAACTATACCATTCGATTAGTTTGAGCTCTGAACGCCTAATGTGTTAGATACATGAAAGTTATGCAAATACTGCATGGTACGGTTGATAAACAAACTAAGCACTAACTAAACACTACTTTGATTGTATGCATCAATTATAATAAAGTAAAGTATTCATTATAATAATAAACTTAATTCGAATTGAGATGATTAATTTGGGTATAATATACAAAGAGCAATTAGTTAAAAATCAATAATTATAAACCTCTTCATAAATGGCACATATTAGCAGGGAGTCAAAATGGTTTTGAACCCGGGTTGTGAAACCGAGTAACCCGGAAAATTGTTTACACGGTTTCATACCCGAAACCCGTAACCCGGGAAAAATCTTACACGTTGTTTTTCCTGAAACCCGTAACCCGCTAAAAATGTTCCCAGGTTTCAAACCCGAAACCCGTATCCTGAAACCCGAATAAGATTTTGCATAGTTTTAAAATTTGAACACGTAACCCGAAATTTGAAATACATTACTACATAATTGTCTATAACTAAATATGTACCATTTAGATTTGATTAAATATTTAAGTAATTAATTGATTAAACATTAAGTGTTGACATGGTACATTTTTATGGGAAATACAATAATTATAATTTGAATAATTAAAACACTTATTATATGACCACTGTCTACTATGTCTCTTTGTAAATAAACTATACAAGAACTTCGATATGGCATATCCGTTTTAATGTTTCTAACACATTACTTTAACTATAAGTATTAATGAACTTATTTTGCTGAAACTGTTAAAAATTAAAAATATTATTCATTATCAATGATTTTAATTTTGGCCCCGTTACAAAAACTTTACTGATTTTTGTACCCAAAACCAAAAACCCGCAAAAAAATTTTACACGGTGTTGAACCTAAACCCGAAACTCGCAAAAAAATTTAACCGGTGTTGATCCCGAAAACCGAAACCCGCAAAACAATTTACTCGGTGTGGAACCCGAAACCTGAAACCCGCTAAAAACGTTCACTGGTTTCAACCTCGAAACCCATAACCCGAAATATCTTAACCCGTTTTGACTCCCTGAATATTAAATATTAGTAGTTTCTATTGTTTATCGATTAAGTATAGAATGAATTTACGTATTCGACTTCCTAATATTGATCATAAAATACCAGATGTATTATCTATGAAACAACATTATCCATCCCAATGAACACAATTATTAATTATTATACAATTAATATATCTATTAGTCCATTTTTTTATTATAATCAATTTTTTATTATAAAAATATGTAAGTAAATTAAGTTCAGGAAATAAAGTAATAAAATTAGTATTATTATTTATTATTTATTGTTTTAATTTTTATTAAGAGGGTCTGCAATTAATTTTACTTTTTCTAAGGGGTCCAGCAGAGAAAAACTTTGGAAAACGCTGCAATATACCATTTACCACCACCCAAACACCATATAAAATATGTTACATGGTTCAAATATATAGAAATATAATAATCAAGTATGATGATTGAGAATACATAATACGCATGATTTAGAAGCACAAGACTAAATTTAGATACTAGGGTTGAGTTGTTGTGCAATCTTAATTGCAATCAAGCATGCTTATTTCGGTTTTTTTTATTATAAGTATACTGAGTATTTAATATCGAATACGAAAACAATAAAAAATAACGATATATATATACAAATAACTTATTTTTATGTGTTGTAAAATCTAAAAATCTTATTAAAAAATAATTTTATCTTAATTATATTAGTAACGATTTTATTACGTTTTGGTATTTTTTTAAGGTGAAAAACAGTATTCGCGTGTTGCGAGATAATGTAACCACGGATCTGTGGATATACACTTTCAATGATTTGGTGCTCAGAGAAGACAATTTTACAGACAACGTGGCCAAAAGATTAATGAAATTTGAAAAAGATTTGATTTACGCAATTAAGCGTAGTGGCTGGGATGGTGAAGAAGGCCCTGAAGTAACGCAATGGACTTTCACTGGTGCATTATTTTACTCAATAATTGTTATTACGACTATAGGTAAGTGAATTATTAAACACAATTTAAGAATATTTTTAAATATAAATTATGCATAATAGAATTTATTAAATTTATTTTATCGTACGAGAAAACTTTAGTTTAACGCAACAAATTATTATATAGTGTAACCTGATTTTTTAAACATTCAATGAAATGCATATATATTTATTTATTAATTTAGATATTTATAAAAATAACTAAGAAATTTATATTTAATTATTTTGTTTATTTATTTATTTATTCATTTTTTTTATTAAACTTTTAAGGTTTTTGTATACTATATACCAAAATAATAGATAAATAAATAATATATACTAAAATAAATGAAATGGTTATGCTAAATATTTACATCTATGAAATATTAAAAAAAAAATCCTAAGGAAATTTAAATTATTGATATATCCACAGTATTTTTTGGATAAAAAACTAAAATTTAACCTTTTATTAGGTACATTTCTTGATTTCAATAATTATTATTTTAATATAGTCGAATAATTTATGTATCAAGTTTTAATAACAATAAAATATAAGTTATTGAAATTTATCAAAAGTAATAATTATTATTCAAAAAAATCAATTTTATACTTTCTGAATCTTTTTTTGCAAGTTAGCATTGATGTCATATACGTTTATATTTAATAAGTTTTATTTTTATTATTTAATGGATGCAAAGTGACTGATGTATGCCTCATATAAATATGAAGTAAATATAATTATTTATTTATATTATATTTACTTTATACATAAATAAAAAATGTGTTTTATTAAAAAAAATTGACCATTAGTTTTGTGTAAATAGCTGTTTAATTTCAACCTCATAATAATTTATGTACATGTATTTTATATACCTAATTAATTCTATGTTATCCTACTTTAGTCTTACTTCTTGAGTTGTTGATATTTTAAAATAAATAACAATAAATATTATTTTTTGTTTCATCATTGACAAGTTCATGAACAAAAACATTAACATTTGGCACCATAAATAAAATCTCTTACTTTTATGAAATATTTCATTTAAAAATGACGTATTTATCCAGTACTAACAATGAAAAAGAAAATTACATTATATACTGATGTTTATTAAAATATATGAATAAACTTTATAACAAATATTTTAATATAATATGACATAAATGTACATAGGGTTTGCTTATAAGACGTAGGTATCTAATAATGTCAGTGATTCACTATACGAGGAAAATAAAATTGTTTTTCTATGTACATTTTATTTATGGTTTTTAAAAAAAAATTTTCCATAACAAATGATATTATAGTTAATCTAGATCACAATTTTTATATTTTCTTTTGTAATAAACCAACATATGTCAATATGTTCAAGTTAAAATTAAAATAACTTCCTTAATACTACCAAAATCCACTTTTAACATTTTCTAAGTGAAATAAAAATAACAACTATAACCAGGTGTTGGTTATCTTAGAAACTCTCAACGTAGATTATAATTTAAGTAAGTCGCAGATTGAATAAGTTCTCAAAAACTCATTCCAACATAATTTATCACTCAACTTTTTGTTAGAAAGATAATAAAAAACTATTTTGTTTTATCTGTAAACAATATTTATAAAAGTTCCAAAAAAATACCAAATTTTTATTTTTATTATAAATAATATTATTTTTTAAATTACTATATCTTTATTATATTGAAAATAATAAATCTATAATTCTTAAGAACATATACATTTAAGGAATTTTTGTAATTCAAATTTGATATAGTTTTTTATATATATTATATAATTTTAATGAGGTAACTAAATATATTTTAAATTTTTTCACTGTAGAATTAAATTTTTACAGATTTAAAATATTATTATGAAATCATGAAATTTTTAACATTTATTGTATATTAAAGTTTTATTAATAAATACAAAATTCAATGTTATCACTAATAATTGTTAAATTGAGATCAATTCATTCATATTTTGACCTGATATAATTTATAAAATTATTTGATTAAACATATCTTTTATAAAAACTTCGTATAGATTATATAAGTAGAAATTAAATTAAAACTATAAAATTTAATTTTTAAGTACATAAATTAATGTATTTATAAGCCTGATGTTTTTTTTTTTTAAAAAAAAAATTAGCTTACTTGTAAAGCTTTTGATTTATTTTTTCATAGAATATTAAATGTTTGTAATTTCTATGTTTTTTAATGACTTTTCCCATTGTTTTTTTTAAAAACTGCAACGTTAGAAATATACATTTTGTTGACGGTCGGTAGGTCATTATTTTATAACACTTTTGCCTCAAACTAATGACTGACATATACTCGTGTCACTCAGCTATTATGTTTCGCTACTAATTTTACTTAAACTAAGTATTTTCGTATACTATGTTAATTTATAAACACACTTATTGAAAGCCATTTAGAACATAGTATATAATTACTAATATTTTAGTGACATTTAAACGTACTACTATTTATGTGTATACTATATTCTTAATATAGTATATATTTTTGTCTTCTGATTTGCTTTATTCAGCATTGATTGTTTGTCTTTGTCCATTTTTAAATAAATGTATAAAAATTCGTCGCTCCTATCATGACGAATCTGATTTATTGATAAATACATAATTATTATTAATATTTGTTAATATTTGGATTACTATGTAATTTCTGTGTTCAAGTGTTTAGTATGCAGTCCCTCTCTGACTTTTTTGGCTGCCCGTGTTACATAAACAAATTTACTACCTCCCTCTCCACATTTTATATCTTAACATTGTCCAAAGTTTTGTTTGACTTTAAAAATGTAATACAATTTATATTTAGGTATTTTTTAGTAATGTTTAATATTAAGTTAACATTAAATCATTATACATAATTCTTCAAATAATTTTCATGATCATTTTTTCTGAGATTTGATTTATTAAGCCCTGATTTTTTAAACACTGCATACCTGGTTACTGTGTCCCATGTATTATTTGGTTCCATGTACCTACCTACAGTTTACGCTATATAATATATTTGTATAATACAAACGTGATAAAATTATATACTAATAATACTATGTAATAAATTATAAGAAGCATTAATGTTATAAAACATAAGTTTATTTATTTTCTTACTAAAATGTAATATAAATTAATAATTTATAAAGCACAGCTTAGGTATCTAGAAGTTTAACATATACCTAAACAGTTTTACTGGAAAGAAGTACGTTACATTAAATACTAAAGTTAAAGAAAAAAAAAAATGTAAAATAAATAATTTTATGTTTGCTGTTGTATTATGTATTTATAAATTAGTTCTACAAAATATGAGGTAAACTATATGTTTTGATATTTAATAAAATTTGATCTCATAAATAATTTATTTAGAATTTAAATGAATGTTTATACTATCATGATGTCCTTTAAAATATAAATATATACAATATACTTCATTCCAGAAAACCTAAAATACTGTATATATGTTACATGAATATTTAACTACTAAATAACTGATATTTTACAATTCATATTTTTAGAATAAAGCACCAATTATAAATTAATTAAATTTGTGAAATATTACTAAATTATAATAAAATATAGAATAACAACAATAATAATAATTACATTGTTTATATTATACTTATACCTATATTTGCCTCGGAATAATGAATGGATTATTTCCGTACTCGTTAGGTTTTTTGTTAAATAAAGGTTCATTTGTAAAACTGTTTCCTACAAATTCTTGTCGATCAATAAATTCCTGAAAATGCCATTCATAAAAACAAATTAAAAAGTTGATAGTCAAAGAATTTATTTTCAACTTTTCGATTGTAATTAAATACAATTTAAATAATTATTTTATGTTTCTTATAATTCTTGAGTACTAAAATTGTAGGTTATATTATATTACACAATCGTACATAGCCATTCTGTATTAGTATTAGCAGGTATTAATCAATGTTGTATAATAGTTGATTTACAATTATTAATTTTGGAGTATTTTTCATATTAGACTTAATTGTTTGGTATTCAATTTAGTTATATTTTAAAAAAGTTGTATTGAAAAAAAATAATAATCTATGAAAATTCAGTTAAAGATAAATATATTAATTTTTTTAGTAAAATATATAAAATATTTTATTTTTAACTTTAGCACGAATAAAATAAATTCATAGTCGATGTTAGTAAATTATTAATGCGGTATAAATACCGATTAAATAGTTTGCACGGCTTGGTTAGTATAAATATTGATGTTGAACCTATTTTGAAATTAATTAGAATGAAGTTTGAGTTATATATATATGAGTACTAAAATTCGTTCACAAACATAGTTCTTAGGCATAAGTTATGTACGTAATAAGATAATTTTATGAGCTTTCAAGAATGTATGATTTTTTAAAATAATGTTTTTGAGAAAATTGCGACAAAATACTGAAATGTATGGTACATTAGTTCATTAATTATAATTTGAAAAATGCCTTGATGTAGGGTTTGAAATGTTGTTTTATTGTTAATTGTCTTATTACATCTTACTTGAACATATTCAAAATGTTTTGTAGTTCATTGCCAACGTGTACTAATCATTTTATTATGATTATTTCACTATTGAAATCGTTAATAATAGCCTTAAAATAAGATTAATATGTGTTTATCATGCACTTACAATTTGTAGTTCTTACATTTTTGTTGGAAACTTGACCATATATACCGGGCCTTAGACCAGGTCTGTTACCACCTGGACCTACCAACACGGATGGTACAGGTTCGCTACGGTCTCCTCCGTATTTATCAATCTCTTGACTTCCTGAATTTGCACCGTCAAAATCGTTGTAACAACAGTATTGTTTTCCTTCGTCACAGCTTCCCTGCAAATGAGCCAATGATTTATGTTAATATAAACTATCTCTAAATTTATTTTCTTTATTTTCGTGTTTTTTTTTTTTTAAGAATTTATTTTCTTTTTAATTCTCTCTCTCTCTCTCTCTATTTCGTTTTAAATCGGAAAAAAATGAAATTACTTTACACATCTAATTAAGTGTTTATGACACATATTAATTTAATGTTTATTAGGAAAAAATATTTAGGCTTTTCGGATTCCAAATTCATTATTTTAATGGCAACAGTAGAGGGTTTGCTATAATTCGATTTGCAAGTGATGTACTGCGTGTGTGTTTGTGGTCACCGTAAATTGTAGATCTCTATACAAAGCGTACGTCACGTAATGTAATTGTTCAAGCCTCGTAGGATGAATAAAAAGTTAGGACAATCACAAATGTATAATGTGTGGATGCCACATAAAGTATTATATTATAATTCTATTGATAATATGACATTTTGTAAAAATTATTTTAAACAAAATTTACTTTGATGAACAATTGGTTTGCCCAAACAGCTGTAAAATCAGAAAAATATAATGGAACAATAATTATATTCAAAGAAATTTAATGTGATTCCTAAATACTACAAATGAAACAAATGAATAATTGTTAAAAAAAAGTCTTTCGTTTTGATTATAATTTTTAGTGCCTACTGTTTATTATAATGTATTAAATTGTTAACTATTATTACTATGTAAAAAGAGATAAATGTATTTTAATTTATATGATTTTAATAATGATAAGTATAATAATATCATCAATTATTCAATGTTCTAATTCTACCAAATTGTATTTGTGTACTAATTTGTTGTATTTTTCTAAAACCAGAAAGTTAAATTAATTTAGTCATTAAGTTGTAATATCATAGAAAATACTAACCCTTTCGTGTCACGTGAAACTACACATGTATCATCATATATTTATTGGACCAACTATCTTAATATTTTTAATTATTAATATATAATATTATAATTGGTTATGTAATATTGAAATAATGTATTACCAATTGAGTAGGTAGATCCAGAATTGAATGAAATTACACAGAAAAAATGTAATATTTTCTCTGTTCGTTCGATCAGCAATGTGTATATGTTTTGTATTATTCACTAACACCATATTACGAACATTTAATGTCAATAAGATGATAATTTATATGAATATGTATAATTTACAAATAATTATTGTCTTAATTTCTATCGTTTTTGTTATTACATTAAATGTAATATATTGGATATCGTAGGGTTTTAGTTATACTGTGGCAAAATTCGATTTTTCGTTAAATACCTGTCTGAAAGCTTATGTACTTTAGACTTAAAATCATATTTTGATGATGAAATCGGTCTATGAGTGGTAAAATGGAATAAAAATACTTTCAACGCAGTACTCGGTGATTAATTTACTTCACTATCCCATACTCTTTATTCTATCAGTACTTATGTATTATATACAATTTAATATGATTTGATACTTAGGTTTTTAGAGTCTATTGAGTTTCATCGAACGATAATAGGAGGTGCCACGCTTTCTTTACAACAAGGGTGGCCAACCCAAATTATCTTACGGGCCACTTTGGAAGTATATTACAATCCCACGGGCCACATATAAAATTGTACTAGTATTTTGCCCCAATAAAAAAAAATTTGGAGTAAAAATTTTAAACAAAATGAATTATTATTATAAAATAAGTATTGGTGTATTAATTATTTGAACTAAATATAATGCTTTTTTATTACTGTTATTGATCACGTTTCATTTTAAAAATACAATTTTTATAAGCTGGTATCTACTCGTATATATTTTTTCATATTAGAATTATTACTTTTGTTGCGATTACGTTGATATTAATACAGATACCGCGTTGTGTGGGTATTCCAGAATATTCTATTATCACAAAAATAGATTTTTTTTTTTAAATATTTGATAAATCTCACGGACCGCGGGTTAGCCATCCCTCCTCTACAACAATAATTACAATACAATAATACATTTAAAAGTCTATTCTACCTTTATATTGGCAAATTAGTGTTCGGAGATATTCTCGTTGTTATTTACGTATAACTCGAAGATATAATAATTAATGGGAATAAGAATGTTTGTAAATGAACGGATAATGAACGCGTAGATACCATTCGATCAAAGTTATCAATTTTTATTATTCATTTAGTTTTTTTTCTTCTAACAATTATAGAAAATTTATAGAACATTATGCGTATACAGCGAGTTTGCATTGTTTAGTGTCGATTTTATTTTATTTCGTACGGATAAACTTACAAACTTGATGCCGGGAGATTTGCAGTTGAACGAGAACGAGCATTTGCACTTTTCGAAATTCGTGGGATCGCCGTTCTTGTGCACCGCTGGCCTTTGCCACGATGGTACCGGCCCAGTGAGTATGCCGACCGCCGAGCCTGCCGGTTCGGTGGCCACGGGCACGGGTTTCCTGGACGGTGCGTGCAAGGAATCGACCAGGACGGATGGTGGTCGCTGCGGCCGTGACGGACCCGCGAAGTTGGAGACGGGCCGTTGCTGCAACAGCAATTGCGTGGTGGGCGGTGGCCTGTCATATGGCCGGTTCACGTAGGTCTCGGGAACGTGGTTCGGTTGCTGAACCAAAGGATCTCTGTCCGGAACGTAGTCCTCGTTGACTTCGTACCGTCCGTCCCGTATGGACTCGTCTCTGTCAAAATTATTCATTTATTACGTTCACGAGTTTTGATTAACATTTTTTTTTTTCGTTTTCAAAGTCATCTGTTCGACAACTGCCGATGTAATAAATTACTTTTGCTGAAACGATCCTATTTAAGATGTAATACAGGTTTACGCCGTAATATGCGCACGGATAGCGTAAGAATTTATCGTTTTTAACATTATCTAATCGATATTCTATCAACACTGATTTTTCGACCACAGCATTTTAATTATATTTCAATAGCACCAAATTTGTATTTATTCATGATGATATTGAAAAACGATAGTTGACATGTAATAAGCTAAGAGCTATCGTACGATTAAGAAATTATGTACGCATTGGGAAGAAATAGGTGATTTTAAATGCTTTTACGTCATAATATGAACGGTGTTAATGTGTAGAATTGCAAGGATACTTAATAGTTTTTTAAAAATTGCCACCGGGATATAAAAGTTTATCATCACCTCTTAGTTACGAAATATTGATCATTAGATCGACTTCAAAATGTTTACATAATAAAAATAAGGAGTCGGTTATTTTGTACATTGATATAGGTACTTATCTTTTCAACTACATCAATAGGCATCAACACTCATTATATAATACTTCGTATAGTGGGTATTCACCCACTAATATATACGAATAAGTAAATAATCTATTTCTCACACCACTTTCCGGGTTATTTTTTTTAGTGAGTTAGTTTATTTTTTAATCTATATGAGCCTAATTTCAAACTTCATATGAGGTTGAGTATTTCATAATGTATATTTCGAATTGATGTTTCACGGAATTTTTACCCGAATAAAAGAACAAAACTAGGTTTATTGCTGTTTAATATAGTTATTATATAGCACTTTTTATTATACATACTTAAATTACGCGGACGAGTTAGCGGCAATTCGATACTAGTGGTATCGCCTTTACTTGCCGACTGACTAGCAGAAAAATATTTAGGTAATCGCCGATACCGGCATAGATTGGTGATACGCGATTAGAAGAATGTGGTCTATAATAATACATATATTACTTATAATCAAAAAACCATTAAATACCGAACAATGTGGTTAAAGAATATAGAAAAACAAATCGCAATATGATCAAGGTATATAGATATCGTTTGCTTCAATATTTCTGAATACATAGCTCGTAGCGTCTAGACATACTCGTAGCTATGTGAGTTTAATTACATACTCTTGTAGCATAAACACATCCATAATGATTCATAATGACAACATTTAGAGAAAATAATTTTCTATGCGAACCATGATATTCCGATCTGTATCTATCGTAATAGTATTAGATTTTTCCCTGTAATCGTTCACCGAAATCGCACTGAAGTATTCTTCTATAAATGCAAAAATTATAGTACTAGTGTACACCCATGTCAAACGCCGAAAATTATTGTTTGATCATGTTAATTTCGAAGTATCGTTATTCTCGTTTACGACTTAAATCTCGTCCGCACCGTATCGTGTTGTAGTTGTTTGGCTTGTCATTTTTCGGTACAGCTCAATATTATAATGTATTAAAAAAATGCACGGCATTATTTAATTTTTTTTATATAAATCGATTTCACGTAGGGAGAACCCGTTAAAAAATGTCACCTTGACGCATACAGACCGTGTTGTTGCAAATAATTTACGAATCAACAAAACCTCTAACATTCAAAAAGGGTTGATGGAAAAAAAAGGCTGAAGACCCTAGTCGTTGTTTACCTGTAACGTTTGGTATCCAATCGCGGGTTACTCGCTGGCTGGAATAGCAAGTTGGGTTTTTGATTGTTCTGGTCGCGCAACAACGGCTTTGCCACTCGCGTCACCTCTTCGGACGCGGCGCCGACCCTCGAGTCGGCTCGCAATTGTTCGTTGGACCTGCCCCATACCCATTTGTCGTCGTCCGCCGAAACGACGCCGGTCAGTGCCACCGCTAGAAATGCTGCGGACAGCAGCACGTTAATTTCTGAAACAATCAAACGAGTCCAAATGTCAAGAATTTATGCCAAAAAATCAGAAATCGAATTAAAAAAAAAAAATAATCAAATAAATAAAAAGAAAATTATAGTTGCAGTATAACGTGGAAACCGTCATTTAATTTTATCCATCATCGTGTGTTTTGCAATATTCAAGCGTAAAAAATATAAATATATTGGAATATTTAACGAACGTGACGTGAACGAACGCATTTTACCGCTTTCAATTACATTTAATCGGTAACTGACGAGTGGCGTAGCATGTGTGTGCCGGAGATTAACCAAAAACCAATAAATAGCCGCCACTCAGAAGCGGAAGCAATGTTATCAATTTAGACTTTGCTTGATGCCGATACCGGTTAAATAGGACAACCGTTTGATCTGGACGGTTCCTTAGCTACCGTATTAAATCAATGATTGATTGTAAATAATCATTGCTTATTTGGGCCATCACGAAGGCGGATAATCGGAACATTTTTTTTTCGAGAAAATTATATCAATTACTGTGATAAATAATCTAAAAATATTGGGTAATAATAGCTGTTTTTATCGAACGATTGTAGCGTCTTGAGGGAGTTTAGTGAGTAAAACAAAATAAAAATGTGTATATGCCTCGTCTGTTCTAAAAACTTTTGGAAAAACCTCACACTTCAATTTTTACCTCTCAAAACAACGTTATTGATTCAGCTTTTGGAAAGATTATCTAAGTATAGATTAACATTCGTTTTTTTTTTTTTTTAATTAATAAATTAGTAACTAACCACCACCAAGCAATAAGTGATTTTTTTTTTTTAAATCATTTCGTATTATTATAAAATGACAAATGTTCTAACAAAATGGATTTTACTGTACATCGATTTGATGTGTAAATTTCAGACGGGAAATAAGTTTCACGCAAGTCTTTGCCACGTGGTTAACTAACTACAGTAGCGTAAAGATTTAATGCGATTTTCGAAATTCTAATACAATTTACCGCCGGCGTAATTGGAAAGACATTGCAACGCGCGGGTATGTGACAACATCGAGATGTCCCGTTAATTATGTTATCCCTTTGTGGTTCTCCTAATACGGTAAAATATAATTATTTGCAGCTTCTTATAACAACGGAAGATTAAGACGCAATAGCTATAGTTGATTATGTACCGCTGGTATTTACAATGGTTTTATAGTTTTGTTTGATACAATATTTGTAAACGTGTAATTCGTATGTTATGTAAATCGATACTGTAACAGCGATCGTTTAATATTGAAAAAACTTGAAATTATTAAAAAGTGTAGTGACAATTATGCATTATAAATAGGTACACATTTTCTTACCAAACATTTTGAAATATTTATAATTAGAGGTGGTAATGTTTAAAATTAAATTAAATATTAAAAAATGCAGAAAATTATATCTGTATAATAATATCGTTTAATATGATACATCGACGCTCCGGTAAAATTAAAACAATTCAAAGTACATTTATTTTGCAAATAATAACAAAAAAAAAGTTAAGATTTAAAAAAAAAATCATATTTTTATCTTCCAAATATTATTTGCAGGATATTCTTTACTCCATATTTTTAACTTTTAGAGTTTTTTAAATTGTCTTAAGCTGAGGAGGCGTTACTATTTTGTACATCCGTCTTATATTAAATATTATTTTATAAATAAATTTGTACCCTAATAAATAATTTAAAATAATGTAATACGTATTTTATATGAATGACGATCTCGTATTACAGTCCGTTAAAGTGGGGGAGAAACTATGTAATATTCAATGATTATCGGGGACGCGTTTCCTCTTGTCAAATAATCACGCAAGCAACTCCAACATTATAATTTTTGGTTACATTTAGAATACAACATATACCACGGATATCATATATTGTAAATTAAATTGTTATTCTATACAAAATTATAGATGGTATATTTAGTACATAAATAAGGGTTTGAGAGAACTTTTTAACGGAAAAAAACGAAATAAATAAAAATACCGATAAAAATGGTTTTAATTATTAACATAAGTACCATAATTATTTAAAATGTAAACAGGCATATTATTATGTTCATGCAATGCGAGTGTCTTTAATTTATATTTCAATGGTCGGTTTTGATTAGTTTCCCCATGATATGGTCGGTTAATTTTTTTTCGTATTTCCATGTGAATTTTTTTTTCAATATCATTATCGAAATATTGACGCTTGTCAATAACATACCGTTATATAAACAATATACCATGATAAAAAAAAATCATTTAAGTACTGTAGAAGTTTCAGAATATATTTTTTACCTATTCACAACTAATAAAATAGTTTTTTAATTTTCTTAAATCTATTTTAAGAACATTATTTTATGCTCCAAATACATAACATGTGTTTCGTTTTAATACAAAAAATTATAAATAAATAAAAAAAAAAATGATCTGTAATTCATATAGAGTTCTAGTTTTTAGTTTCAAATTTTGTCCGCTGGTGTAGAGATCTTCTTAATGAATAACGAAAAAAAAAATTGTTAATATTAATTAAAAAATATATAGTTACACATATATTTAAGCAAAACGAAGTGCGAATACTGGATGGTTTCTTCTCTCACCCTATTCATGATTTTATGATTAATATAATGTAGCACATATTCTTATTATGTCTTTGGGTATAGATTGTATATTTTCTTATAAAAAAAAAAAAAATTTGTCCATTTTTCGTGTTGGCTTGTTAATTGTTATTCAATGAAATAATGTTATTAATGTTATGGTATTTTGATTCTTTTCTAATTAATGTAAAAAATATTTTATCTCTTTATATTCAAATAAGTTTATTTTTAAGTATACAATGATCAATATCTTGCATGTATTTCTAATGTATTATTTACATATTATGCTATTGCTATCCACTGAAACATAAACTCAATTATACATAATAACACCCAGCGTGACTCAATGCCCGATATGTGCATAAACTTATCGTAGTACCTATCTGTAATAGTATTAGATGCAGCCCAGAGCAAGAAGATTAAAAATAGTTTGTTAAGTTTACTCAGTCTACTAAATTAATATATGAAAAAAATATAAATAATATAAATAAAATACTCATATGCTTTTAAAATGTATGAAATAAAAAAAATTTTTAATTATTTATTAATTTTTATTAATATAATTAGGATTTAACTTGAAAAAATAAATCCCCTTTCCTTGGAAATATAAAAATATTCCACGGGTTAAAGAAATATTCTATAATCCTGTTATTATACTATAATATTCGTGTTACAAATCACTGCTGGTTATAGACCGTGAACGTTTCGTAATATTCGATGATATCTACACTATTGCAATAAAACAATGTCTCAATAATTTAGGTTGCCTGGAAAGAGGTTCCAATTTTTTTTTTTGTAAATGTGACATTATTTTATTATTCGTCCAATACAAATAATTATGAAATACAATAGAAATGATTTTTAAGAACATCTGGATGTTTATCGAAATTTATAGCATAAATATCATTATTTCCATTACATAATCGAATATTACTTTAATAATTATTTATTTATATATGTAAGGAAAATTATATAGTACAGCGTAACGATGAAATTACATCTAAGATTTTTTCTAGAAAATTAAAAAAAAAAATACATCTTGATTAAAATTTCAGTACAATATACAAACACTTCATTTTTGAGCTATAGATTTAAAATAACTGTTGACTATTGAATACCGTACATCAGTTATAATTATATAATTTTTATATTTTTCGTCTGTATAATATAGTAGTTAAAAAATGTATTTGATCTGTTCAATGATTTTCATTAATTTTCATTAATTTGATTGTTCATTGATTTTCAAGTACAATGATTTTCATCGATTTGAGGCATTTACTGATTCGGATGATTTAAATAAAACATTTTATTTAAGAAAATAAATAAATAAATATTCAAACTATAAAACTATAACGTGTTACAAAGACATGCGCCTACAACGAGTGATTTTTAGGTTAAAAGAAGGCGTAGCGACCTACTGTTGTATTGTTTACATTTACAAGAAAAATGACTTTAGCAGAACGATTATTTGAATACTATTCTGTATATTTCAAAATACGAATATAAAATGTATTTCCGTTTTGTTGTTTGAATAAATGGTCAGTAGGCTCGAAGGAAAACCACTAACGGGCTCGTTTATGTGTAGATCGGCCAAAAAGCGAAAACCCACTATCAATTTTTTTTTCGTTTACAGTCTGAATTAACTAGTTTTCTTTTTTTTTTTTTATTTCTATGACTTACTCTAGTCATTCATAAACAATACGCTTATCCGGCATAAAAATGTGTTATTATTTTCTGTACACTTTTACATCGTTTGATTGAAACTCAGAAGTTTTAAAATTAGAAAAAAACCAGAACGAATATTGCTATTGTGATAAAATCGAGTTGCATATTTTTGTAAAGTTGATAATAATTTTTATTTTTTTATTTTAAGAAATAAACTCTTCCTTAGAGCGAAGCAAATGATGTAGCTAGAATTTTTTATGATGGGGGATATTACAAAAGCCTCAACAATATGTATTATTTATATATGTGTATTATATTTTATAGTCTTGCAGTAAAAAATTTGAATTCAAATCAGGTTCGCTGAGAAATACACAGGTTGAATGTTAAAAATTATCAACAATGCAAAAATATCATTATGTGTTTAGTTTCATATTATGTAGCATAACTTGACACCTATCAGAATTTAATGAAATTTCAGGTAACCCATTAATGATGTTATACATTTGGCGGTTGAGGCCAGAGTAATTTAGTGGATTTGTTAACGGTCATAGAATTAAGTTGTAATTTTGAGTTTGTTCGGATCTTACACAAATTATCAGATCTGATTAATAATATTGACAAAATAGGCACTACGATAATTTTATCGTTTGTCGTAAACATACAGATCGAATCCAATATTGATATTGCGATAAGTTAAGATGGATTGTACATTTCATAAGTCTATGATTACACCACCACAAACATTCCCCGTTGCAAGTCGATTAAACGTAAAAATATTTAACGGATAGTAATTTTTGCCGGCGTAGCATAATCATATGGAAAATTGATGATGCGTTTTCTCGAAGACACTCATTCGCGTACAAGCAATAATGATCGTAGGTTCTTAGAAAAAAAAAAAATAATAATAAAAAAAAATAAATAAAAAATGAAAAACTAAAGCAATGTCATTCTGTACTACAACGCTGTCGGTAGTACCGTAGGTCCAAGTGCAGTTTTCGAATACGATCGAAGTTCGAGTGTACGAAAGGTCACTCGGCTTCAGTTGACAGTTCGTTCGAGTCGTCGCGTTACTGGCCACATATGGTTGACGATTGGAATACTGTAATTGCTCTGCGGCAGCGAGACAGTTCGTCCGAACCGTCGATTTTTCGGCCGCGTAAGGTCACGTGCTCGAATCGCCTCGACTGGACGTCGCTTATTGTGTTCGAGCTGCGACGGCCGTCCAAATGGGTTTTTCCACGTTCACCTTGACACCGAATCGCCACGCAATCGCACAATGCCCGTTACGACCGCCGCCCGAGTCGTTAACATCACATGTCCGTTTCCGACCATCGTGCACCGCCGCGAACCAGTAAGTCTCTCCGAACGCTCCCACGCGCGGCCGATGCAGTTGGCGGACGGAGCTGGTTTTCGGGAACACGCGAGCGCGAGCGCGGTACGACCTCGCCGAACAATCCGATTCCGGTGTCCTCGACGGTTCAAGTACGATGCGCGATGCCCACCGTCTCTAAGATTCCGGACGGTCATCGCGTACCGTGGTATTGCGTACGGCCGTACAGATCCGCGTACTGCACGTACCAACGCAGCTGACCGATTAGTCTTTCTAAACGATAAGGTTTATGGGATGTTCTGGATTTTTTCCTGTCTTATGAAAACTGATTTTTTTCAAACCTTGTACGCATGAACGATCAGAAAAAACGTGTACACAAGTGACAAATGAACGAATTAATCGGGTTCGCTAGGGAGATGTTTTAATGTTTCAGATTAGTATTATGTAATCTTAACGGTTTAACGCGGTAGTCGGAGAGACGCACGATCATGTCGTATTTTTTAATGGTACCTACTTATATTAATTTATTCGTACCATATGGATTTACATATTATTCCACAATCAGTGATCATTAAAACCAACACGTTTAACAGAATAAAATATTTCCTTGTACATAAATGAAATGATGCATACATTCAGCCCAAAATAGTTTTGAAAAAAATTCTTCCATTGCACATCCAGTGTATCTAACCTCCATGTAAAATTTCAAGATCATACGTTTTGTCATTTTTGAGGCGTAGCGATTAATTGTTGAGTAATTCAAAATGTTTGAATTTTAAATAGCTATATAGATTAAATTGAAAGAGTTTTTAAATCTTCTGGCGAAATTCGTGATCCTCGAATTAAGCGCACTATTTTACAATTCGTTCGAGTCAATCGGTTAAAAATCAAGAAAACTCTTATATCCCTCGACCGAACACGATTAAAAGTATTTTTTTTTCTTATTCGATTAAAGCAATTGTAAAAATATTAGTGTTATTATTCATTTTTTATCGTAAAGTTTATAATTTTAAAATATTCGTTAGCTCAATTATGTTGAAATACCAATAAAAAATGCAGTAGTGTCAATTTTTGCATTTTTGAAAAATTAATTTCGAAATATATTATACTATACACTAATTAATTTCAAATTAGATTTACATTTTAGAATTGAATATTCACTATAAAATATATTTGTGGTGAATTTATTTAGAAAAATGTTTAATTTCAATCTGATGTCCATATTATAAATATTTTACGTATGATTTTAAGTTATAACTTATAACTAAATAATATACCTATATCTTAATATCTAATAACTTATAAATATTAAAGTTATAATATTATTATAAACTATGAAAGTTAAAAAAGAAATAGAGGTTTTATTCATGGATAGTGACTATAATAATATTTAGTATTATTCTCTTAATAATAAAATAAAAAATATGCTTCTTGCAGAAATTTTTTTGGATTTTTGTGTGCAATAAAAATAATGTCATTCAATATGTTAACTATCACGAGTGTATAAAGGTTAATCGTAAAAGTTGGAACCAACCTTACTTAATAAGTAATAAAGTACAATTTAATAATTATTATTTCTTCACTATATTTTAAGGGTATAATTTAGGATTATGGTGGTGATAAAATAGTAATTAGCACTTAAAAAAAAAATGTACTGACGCCTTTATTAATGCGGTAAACATTCTCATTGTCCTGATATGTTGTTTTATGGAATGTTTTATTACATTAAATTAAACATTTTACGATGTTATTACTACGATAAATTTCATATAAATTAGAAATGTTGTGTTAGTGGATAGATTTTATATTAATTTACAAAATAGTTATTTAATTACTTATATTATAAAATAGGGTTGTAAGATTATTTTTCAAATGTTGGTTTAATTGTTTAGGAACTATATTTTTTAAATTTATATTCAAAGAAATTTATCTAAACGTAATTAAATGAGATTTAACTATGAAACAAAAATTTTAAAATGATTTATACATTTAAAACAAAGACCAGAAAATATGAACTAGTCGAAATCTTTAATTACCTGAAAAAATAATGTACGTAATCTTAAAACGACATGTACTTTTTGTCTGTACCTAATCATTGTTTATGGGGTTTTAATTATTAAGAGTTATGATTTAAATATGATATTTCAGTCGAACGTGGATAGCTAAAATTTCTCCTCAGCCCTAGAATTTACACACAAATAAATCTTGTTTAACTCGAATATTTTCATGAATAAATAACTCAAAATTTGAATTTTTATGATATTTCAATCGTGTATGTACATTTACAATAAAAAAGCCATTAGGGTAAGTTAAAAATAAGCATAGATATATTATAATGAGTTAAGGCGATTTATCGAAAACAAATTAGAGGTGAGCGATGAACTTTTTGAAGCTTTAAATTAAATTGAACGACTCACTGCCAATCCTGCGATTAACAATAAAACTAAAAAAAAAAAAAATAAATAAAATATTTTCTAAATTAATTGTTGTTTACATTTCTCTAAATTTAAATATGTATAAATAGTATATACATATGTATTATAATAAATACTTGGTAACTAATATATTGTACTGTTTGAAATAAAATACATATTTTGTTCCTTCAAGTTCAAGTTAACCAAGTTCAACTGTATATACATTCAGGTATACAGAATTTTATCCAAGTATGAAAAATGTATAATAAATTATTAAAAATGGTGTGATAAACTGTTATATCAATTATTTTCTAAATATAATTGAAAAATTATAATTTTTTCGTAAAACTATTTGCTGTTTAAAATGTTTGAAAATAATAAACTATAGGCAAAGTATGGTTTCTAAATGTACACTCAAAGTATATTTGATTTTTTAAATTATACATAATTAGTTACTTTAAAAGTATAAAGAAATCAATTATTTAAAGATATAATATTGCATTTAACAATTATTGTTATCATTAATAAGTTTCAAATCTTGTATTATATGGATTATCGAATACTGGATGAAATTGGCATAAGTCGCTTATGCAAAAGTTTTAAGTAGAAGCAGATTTGAAGTTTAAGCATGATTGTTATGTATATTGTATTTTTTTAACGTTGTTATAATGTATTTGAAGTAATATTTCCTAATTGCAAAAATAATAAGATTTAAAGAAAAACCAATGAAATACACGTAACAGATTAGGTACAGTGTCAAATAAATAAATACACAAGTAAAATAAAATATTAAATCGATAAGCTATTCCGTTTCATCTCTGTTCACCATAATATTATGATAGTAGCTATTAAATTATTTTGTTGTGTACGGCCGACAATGTATGTTTCAATTTCGTTAAATTGTCCGTGCGAGCATGGATAACGTTAAACCGAGAGATAATTTTCAATTGTAAAAAGATAGAAAGAAATGTTTTTCGTTATAGTAACCGTTCGAAATGAGAATGTGCGATGTGCAAATCGAAAAACATAAGCAACGGGAAAATAATTGTCGTGGGTACCGAAGAGATACATTTTGTTATTTACTCACTTGTCATAATATTTTTGATGTAGTGTTTTCGTTCCTGACGCAGCAGCAGTCTGTCTGTCTAGAACAATATCGGTGTACACTGCTTGACTTATATAAGATTAGTGAGCTCCGTTGGATGTGGATATTTTAGACATCACCGTCAAAAAGAGAGCGTCGGAATAACTGTCTTGTCGGGTAGAAGGGGACGCGGCGGTTAAAAAGTCACGTGGAAATGGTTGTGTTGCCACAACTCTGTTGGTTTTTTCTTTTTTATTCGTTTCGGCGGTGGAAACCACCGGAATGCATTTGAATAATTGTTATGGCGTTAGTGCTCCTCGGTTCTACAACTGTCACATGCACTTTGACCTTCAAAACTCGTGTCCAAAGGACGAGAGGATGACTATGCGCCGTTCTCCATATACGCATACCGCAATTATGACATTGAGACGTTTTGTTCACGGTAATCCGATCCGAAATGACGGTACTTATTCGTTATGAAAAATCGTTAGAGGACCGGTGGATCGTAATAATAAAATCGCGGCGATCAGAGAAAACGTTAAGTTTTGTGTTCACTATTCATGTGCCCAGATACAGTGTTGAATCATGCAAATTATAATCGACCATGACGTTCTTATCGAACGATCAACTTTATCAAAATCGATATGCCATATCTATAATAATGTAATCTTTTGTATAAAATATTTTTCCAAAAAAATTTTTCGTCGTATTGTATGTTTACGTTTTCTATTCCGTGATTCGATTTTTATGGAAAAGAAAATGAAAAGTTCACGATGATGCACTCATAGTGTTTTGTATATAGTTCCAATGACCCGTCAGCATTTTTGACCAAATGAATCCTCCGACAACAAATCATTAAACCTAAAATTCGTTCCACCTGTTTTTGTAGTATACCTAATGAAAGGTTGATTTAAGAACATTGTATTTTTTTCTTAAGGCTCTGTCAAACAGAGCGCGTTAATAACGCGGCGGTAGAACGTGACGTTGTTGTCATCGGTGTCCCAAGTAAAGCACGATAAAGAGTCGCGAGCTTGCAGAACGGACCTACGAGTCGCCCGGGAACGTTTGGTGCTTGGTGTCGTGTTTTTGTAATTTAGTACAACGTCGCGTTCTACCACCAAGTTAATCACGCTGATGAGCTGATGAGCTGATGATCCATGTTGAGTCAAATACGTGAGTCATGTTTGACGATCGATATTATTTGTAATTGAATACAACGCGGCGCGGCGGCGGTCTATAACGTGACGTTAATAACGCGCTCTGTTTGACAGAACCTTTGAAAGTATAAAAAATGTTATTAAGTATAAAAAATATTAGTAACATTCGAATATCGGTTGAAATATAAATTTTAACAAAAGCGCATGCATTAATGCGTTTTATTTGAATTAGATATAGGATAATAATTAATGAGTAGTAGATAATATTCATATAGTGTATTATTCAGTTTTATTATTAAATATTTTGAATAGTAAGTGGATTCATTGGATTCACTATTGGAACCTAATGTGTAATGTTGTAAATGTATCGATCTTGTCCATAACATATTGTGTATTTATTCTTATTGTACGTTTTTCGTCTGCTACTTGTTAACTATGCGAATATTGTTAACCTATTTTAGTTCCAATAGCATGTTTGGTACGTAATAATAATGAAGCATTTTATATTTTAATTAGATAATTGGTTTTCGGTACTCGTAACATTAAAAACACAACAAAATATAGGTCAGATCCTATGGCATAATGTACTATTTGCTGTAGGTATGTATTATGTATTCTATAAAGAGTGGTCTTTATGCAAGCAATATTCTTATAAATTAGGATTATTTAATATATTTTGATATTCTATGGCGTCGTGTTGATAAAAATTTGATGCATATTCGTACACATCACGTGCATCAAATGTATTTCATTCGATAATAAGCAATGATTAGAAAAATGTATTGTTTAGTTCTTTAAGTTTTTTTTTTTTTTTGTTTTAGGGTTTTAAAATATTTCTATTTGACAAATGTTATCGGGGCTTTTTATATTCTGATCGTGTTCACTGTTCTCCAATTTTTTTCTGAATCAGGATTCGCTATTCATTATTTATACTGATATATAATTGTATTTACAGTTTTAGTCTTGTGCATAGTATGGTGAAGTTTAAATATAGTTAGTATCGAGTCGCAAAACCCACAGGATGCATTTTATAAATGTTAAAATAAAGCGATCGTTATCATAAGAATTTATGGTTATTTTATCATATAAATTTTATACTTTTCTTGCATTTTTTTTGCATTTGATAGTATTATATCGATGTCTAAGTTTAATATATTATCTTATGAAATCAGATTTCAGTCCCGGGCGGTAATTTTTTGCTTACTTCGTTAAAACTTACTGTCATGTTATGAGAAAAATTTTGGAAAACTTCGTAAAATACTTAGAGTGTCATACGATCATCATCGTAGACATCATTGTGTTCAACGACACTCCGTGAATCCTAACTGGTCACAACGAGCCTGTCGATCAGAAAACGAGAATTTAATTTACCGTGATCGCATTACCCACGTAAACGTATACCGGTCGGTTCACTGCACAACAATGACTATACGAACATATACCATCGGAGTGTTTTACTGTCGAGCGATAAATCTTACGTCAAGGTAAAGCGTTGGTCGTGACACGCTAAATAGGACTCTAAGAGGGTTAATTTAGATAATAAATAATAATAATAATAATAGCAATTATATGTTATACTATCCGGTATTTACGATTACTTTAATTCGCCCTGCTACCTTTACCCCTCAGTATCGAAGTCGACCTTCATTGCTCATCAATGGTGTACTGCGAATGGTTACACACGTAAATTGGACACCTACTCAATTAAATAATTACAAAAACAAAAGATTTTTAAATATATTTTCTTCTAATTAAAAGTATATACTTGAAATTATTTTTAAAAATAAAAATGTAAGAAAAATACATATTATGTACAATGTTTATGTGTTTAAAACTTATACATTTAATGTATATGTATTATGTATTAAGTATTTATAACAAAATACAAGTAGTACTTCTTCTTGATTTAAACACATAAAATGAAAAAAAAATGTTTTGAACGCGCTTTGCTATGTCAAACGCCAATTAAAGTTTTTCTACGATATAGTAGTAAGACAAAATGTAACAATCGATCTAACAGATGATTAATCCTTAGCATTACTATTAGTTACACTTTACGGGAAGGCATACTATTAGTCAGTCGACATAATATAGCAAATAAAGTTTTCGCAATTGATTTTAAAATGCACTAAAACGTCTGCAAGAAATGTTCGGTAATCCGATAAAATGATCACGTTCATACACTAAAGGCAACATAATTTCATATTATTATTATAGGTAGGGTTCGAATTTAAATTCTCTAAAAATCATCTAAAGTTACTTCTTATAAAAAATCAAAATTACGTATACCACTTTTTTATCTACAAAATTATTTTTAAAAAACAGTTTGAATTCGATTTAAATAAAATAATTGTGTTATTAGTACCTAACTTAAAATTTACAAATGCAACTTAATTCAATTTAAAATTTGGATTTGATGCTAATTTAATTAAAAACGTAACAAATTAATATATTATTTGTGAATAATATTATAAATCAGTTAAATTTAAATTAGTAAGGTATATAATGTATAAATATACAGTAAAATTGAAAAAATGACCTAGAAATGCAAAATAAAAATTCACTTTTGAAGTATTTGTTACATGAATTGAATCACACTTTGCATTGAAATCGGGATGCTAATAATCATTATGTATATGTATATAACATATCATTGTCTGCCCGTTGCATGTATGTATATAGGATACATTAAAATGATGCCATCAAATCGAGATTAGTTATTTAATTCGTGTTTCGAAATCGAATAACACATTAAATTATAAGTTACGAAAACAAAAAACGTTTAAATCGGTACTTTTACTTTCATATGCGGTAACGGATAAAATTGTTTGTCTTATGAAATTCATTGAATAATACGTACGCTATTATACACTTTACTATATTTTGGGAATATAACACTAAAAGAGACTATGTGTTTTTTCGATTTGTTATTCTAGAATTCAACATTTATATATAATATTTTCAGTCATTCATTAGTTTATTGCTTTTTTTCGTTTTCTCGTGACCTTGTGAACATATTTTATTACATTTGATATTTCTATAATTTGGACACACCCTACAAGTGCATATTATCGATATGGATCTGTTCGATGTATTTTTCTAATTTTAATTTATCCCAGCAGCACGATTATTTGACATAATTACAATAACGTTTATATGCAAACTAATTCAATGCGCATACATACAATTAAATGTTAAACAAATAAAAATAAATCGCTCATTATTCCAATTTATATTTTTGTCAGATTTTTTTTTCTGTTTCTTCTTTATGTGTGTTCTACAACCATCCTAACGTAATCACGAATACCAATGCAATATTCGTCATCATCGCAGTGATGCTTTCAACAAAACAACGATAAATTCGCACGTGTTACGCTCTTCCACGCTCGTAGGGTTAGTGTTTTTAATCAAATGAAATTTTACAGAAAAAAAGCACTACACATGCCTACCGTGACATGCGTGCATTATAAAACTCGAGCACACGCGTTTCGTAGAATTGGCGCGAATGACGCTTACGCGAGTATTATCTTTGTTATTATTGTTCGGCTCGCCGGAATAGCTGACATGTACCAAGACCGATTAATAATATTTCTTACAAGAACCGTTGAATATGTACAAATAAATAACGCGCACTAGTTAGTCGTGCCGTATCGGTGGGCCACTCGGACCCAGAATCCGGGATCTTCGGTTCGGTTGTTTTCGATCGGATAACGAATATTTTCGCGCGCTCTCGTTGCACGCGTTAGTTGTTCCACCGAGCCCGCGTCGGACGCGCGCACTGTTCGTCGTTATCCATCGTCACGTTCATGCGCACATTCTTGGAGTTACGTATCTCGTGATCGCGGCGGTGGAAACGGTGCGCGAAATCCACAATCGCACGCGTACAGCCGGTACCGTTGCGACACGACGCGTTACGTTGCGTCCTATGGCTGGCTAGTGCATGCACCACGAATTCGCAATGCGTTCGGTTCACGCGGATTCCCGGGATATCACAGTCGCATTGCAGTGGCATCATTTCAGTTTTTTTTTTTTTTTTTAGGGCACGACAGTCTGGAAGCAGTGATGCTTTCAGTTAAATTGCCCGACCGTTTCGCCTAAGTTCCGATTGACATGGGTTGAGGGGAACGTAAATCCAGTCCGAAAATAAAATATAATATGCACTGAGTGGTTCAGCGGTTCGCTTCGTCGTTTTCCTTTTAAAATTTCGAAAATGGACACGGAAAAAACTGAACTCCTCATTTCTGAGATACGTCATATAAAAAAGCATTTCAAAGATATAAACATGCACGTTACTTTCTGAACGTGATCAGAAATGACAAAAAACCGAAATTTTGTTTATCTGTTTATATGTACATCAGACTATCTTGAGTGATTGATTGATAATTGACGCGGAGCCGAACCTATTAGAGCTATTGATTTGAAATTTTAAGGGTAGATTGAAATTTTATTTTCACCGTGCTATAAGAAACTATTTTTCAAATTTTTGATTTTAAGGCGTCGAAGAATTGGCAAAAAACTAATTTTTACGTGGAAAACGTATACCTATATCGATGAGTAAAGCGCTTAAAAATTGTGGACCTTTAGCTGTACAATATACGTACATCATATCTTAATTGTAGGCTTTAAGGCATCTATGGTATAACAAATTGTATTGTGTGTACTGTGTAATAATCATTCAGATCTACAAGTTTTAAATAACAAACTGATCGGTAATCAATCAAACCTATGATTTACGATTCAAAACTTTTGTAAAAGACGAAATGGTATCAAAAAACTGCTGGATGGGTGACTGGTAAGAAACAATCGGAGTTTGACCTAACTCAAAAATATTGGAAAACCAAATGAATACGTTTTCCCGTGTATTTTTGTCGCAGTAAATTTGCTATGTGCATGCGATTCTTTGTAGTATTTAAACGTACCGCATTTATATATATATTCCGGGTTGCAATGCGTGCACACGCCAGCTAGGACACAGCGTTGGGCGCGAAAACTGAGGACGCAGAGCGTGCCTGACGTGTGATACGTGTATCCGCCGTGGTCCGGTCTGTGCGAGCGGTGAAATTGTTAGCAAAATAAATCGCATACGGTTTTCGTTGACAGATACGTTTGCTGACGATATGAAGCAGTGATTTCGCCATGTGTTTGTGCGCATGCGAGTCTGTGTCCGCATGAATGCATAAATACATATTATTATTGTTATTAATATTTTTGTTTTTTTATCACAACGAATAGAGTCAACGGCCTTTGGACGAAACTATAGAATATCGTGGCGAGGAACGGATTTTTCTCGTATGTTCATTGGGATGAGGTTTTTGAAATCCGATAAGAAACATACACGGATCTTTGTTATCGAAACAACAAAAACTTTTTTTCACATTGTGTTTTACATATTTTTGACTTTTATATATTTTTCTTTTTAAATTTTGAAACGAAGAAAGTATACGAGGCATTACCATGATGTGTGTGTTTATTTTTTTATTTTTTTGTGTTTGTGTTCATGATTTCGACCAGAATGAATGTTGCGATCATAATCAAAATACAACAAAAAAAAAAAAAAAAAAGTTAAGAAATAGGTTTCTATCTAGCACTTTTGTAAGATTATTTTTTAAATTTCTCATGGCTTTTCAAACATCAAGAAGAATATTTTAAATTTTAATTGAGATTCAAAACCTCAACAATAATAATAGCATATTATTTTTTATTATTATTTTTTTATTTTGAAATTGTGCACACGATTTTATTCAGAAGAATTGCTCCAATCATTCCAATCATAGAAGATGTTGCTTATTTGGTATTTGAAAAAGGCATTTACAAATTTCTTAACAGTTTTTTAAATAATTTCAAGCAACAGACGAATATTTAAAAAAAAATACGTCAATATTTACGTTTAACCGATTTTCAAAAAAATCTTATTTTTGTATTCTTTGTAATTCAAAAATAATAATTTAGAGATGAAATTTTCACCGGATGTTTATACCACTATTTTTTTTTTGACCAGTGGGAACAAATTCATAATAAATATGGCTTTTAATAACAAAATAAACAGTTATATAAACATATTCTTCACATTGAATTAACCTTATTGAGCTTTTTTGGGTTTTGGTGATAATCTGATTTCTATTATGACAATTGTCTTTTAGTTTCTAATATAACTCTTATACACGTGTCATTTAAAATACGTATTCATCTAAAATATATATCCATTTTTATAATGAAAAAAATATTTATTTTGTGTTAAGTACTTGAAGTCTTAATAAAATATTATTTGTACAGAATAAAGTAAGATAATAAGGTAATAAGATTAGGTCATTCGTTTTTATTTTAGATTTGACGCGTGACACGTGTATTAAGAGATCTAGTTTCTATGTTATAATTATTAGACCCAAGTTTTATCCCCAGTAATAATATTTTTAATGAACCCTAAAACATTTTCTGCTCGTTCTTTCAAACTTTGATAAACTTCGAGTCGATGGGTTTTTTGATTTCAAGATAACAGTTTTGGAACCATTTTAGCACAGATTCGTCGCATGCATAAATCTTCAGTTAAAATAGTTTGGCTTTGTCCATAAGAAATGTTACATTCACTAGAAAGTTCTTTTATCGAACTTAAGCCACAATTTAACATTTTTTGAAGTTAAAGGTTGACAACCACGGGATTTATCGTAGGTTGTTTCACGACCCTCTATGAACCTTTTGTGTCATTCAAATGTTTTGGATCTATACATTGCTTCGTCCTGAAATATATTTTTTTTACAATTTCAAAAGTTTCAGTTGCTGATTTATCGATTTTAATGCAAAATTTAATGCAAATACGTTTCTCTGGTTTGTTAGACTTGTTAAAAATGGCAGATGAAACTGAAATATACGATTTCAATGGATCGTTGAGCATAACTTAAATAAAGTATTAACTCCTGGCTTAAATAACGTAAATCAGTGTTATCTCTGCTCTTATTCGATGTTTGTAAATTCTCAATTCATTTATTTAACATATAACGTAGAAATAGTTTTAAGTTTTTGATGACACCTCGTATTCATATATAATGTGTTCATACTAAAAAGTACTACTAAATATTTCAGTTGAATGACATTGTATTGGCATGAGATTTTTAGAGAATAAAATCGAAATTTATCTCCGATATTGTTAATTAAATACTTGTTTGTAAGTAAATAAGACTTTAATATAGAAGACTCTGGTGATATTTGTGGATTGATGAGTCTAAATTCACAAATAATAGTATATTGAATAAACTAAACTATACATTTTGTAACAATATAAATTCCCACGGGTCTCGAGGAACCAACTTTCTGACAGTCTGAGGTATAATTGTGTGGTGGGAGTTAAACGGTGAAAAACGTTTAGGTTCTTATTTTTCTAACGGAACAATTACAGATAGAAGATATCTAGATTTTATTATAAATCAATTACCATTACTGTTAAAAAATGTTACATTAGCCACGTGGGAAAATACAGCTATTGTGTGCATGATGATGCACCAGCATACAATGTTATCATAGTTCGATAATATTTAAATTATATCTTTTTTAATCGATCAATCCTTTTGATACACCCTATCATTCCACTAAATCTCGATTTCAACATAAGGTCATTCAACTGAAATATTTAATGACATCACTTGGCGTGAACACACTGCAGCATATTACCAATTAAAGAAAAAAATATTAGGTAATATATATAAAAAAAAATAACCGGATTTTAATTATTGAATTTTGATAAAAAAATAAAAGTAACAAAAATTCATATTATTTTTAAACACATTTCATAGTTTCAAAATAATTTAATGAAGTTTGTACTGTTTATAGGCATTAGAGATTTATATTTTTTTGTTTCGTCAATACAAACATTACAACTTTAACCTACTTTATTAAGACATTTGATTCTTCTACTATTTCGTACTTAAATCATCTATTGAATCATAAGCTGATTCACCCAATCAATTTTATTCAAGATTGTTTTTTCAAGAGCGATGGTGTATTAGACTAATTTTAAACTTGAAACTAATACGATCAGTTTCAAGTTTAAAATACCAACACAGCAATACCATTCACTCAACTTGTATCTCACCTAACAATGGAGTGTCGTCCGATCTAGAAACCTCACCTTCCCCCCCTTTTTTTTTTTTATATTTTATGCTTATTTGTAATTGAATAGTCTTTAAATTTATGTATAGTGCATATTTTAGTTCCGATTATCCAGTGTAAAAGGGTAAATATTGATAATATGAACTTGATTACTTATAAAATATTTTCAATTATTAGACTAGAGTATTATAAAGAAAAATATAAATAAATGAGTTTCGTAAAATATTTTAATTTATAACATTAATTAAAATTATTCTTTTAATTAGGCATACCTATTCAATTTTAAATTCATATTATTTAAAAATAAAAGCTATTTTTAAGCAAATTTAAGTATTTTTAGGAGCATATTTTGAGATTCTTATACATTTAAATCAGTTACCTATTTATTACATAACTATAGTTATTATTGTTGTTAATTATTATTAATTTATCGTTGTAATTACATATTAATATAATTAAGTTTTTGGATATATTACCATCTAGTTGGACCCGATATATAGTCGTGAACTTGAGACGGATTTTTGTGACAAAAAATTGTATTCAAACGAGCCATGTGTCTATGAACGTGAGAATATGTCTTTTACGTGAATTCAATGTAATCTACTAGACTATAAAATAATGTAATAATATGATTAATAATTTTCTATTCATGCAATTAATATTTTGTGTGTAATGCTGTAGTTATTGATCCACTATAATACCATACTGTTTTAACCAGTCCACGAGATGGTCAGCAAAATATAAAAATATTGGATTCCTTCACATTTTATATCATTCCTCTAACTTTTGTTGTATTTATTGTTTTTTTATTACTTTTATTTTAAATGAATCGGGATGATGATAGTTTTCTTACCTTTATTAACTTTTCTACAGGAAGAATTACGCATTTTAATATCTAACGAAAAAACTTAAGAATTGTAAAAATGTAAAATGTAAAAACTTTAGTGTTTTAAATTTATAACTGACCATATGTATTAAACAGTGGACTATTGGTGGAAGTCAAAGATCTAAATTTTTATTATAGCAACGTCAATTATTTATTTATGAGTAGGTAATACTTTTTGAATTTAAAATCGAATGAAAACCGCCATTATATTTTTTATTATGACACTTAAACTATTATTTATGTGGTTCATTACCGTATGCACTTGTATGTAAAAATATTAAGGTTGTTGTGATTTATGTTAATACTATGATATTTATTTATCATATTTTATTGCTATACGATGTGTTATATTATTATTAGAAACTAATAAAATATAACATAAATTATCGTTTTAACTGTATCCAAAGTTGAAACTGTGACGATGCTTTTTATCCGCGCGCGTTCTAATTCAAGTAAAGAACTTCATTATCAATTCTAATCAATAGTGATGTCGAAAGTAATACTTTTAAGCATAAGAAAATTGAAATTTATTATATGTAAGGTTCTTCGCGGTAGCTGAAATAAATAACACTTTGTCATTTTTACAATATTATTTTTACTTATTTGATGCGGTAGAGTTGTGTGTAATGTTGAATTTTTTCATACACGTTTATTGGTCAGTGGACATGTCTGCATCATAATATAATTCACACATTCGATGGTTAACCTTATATAGTTAGGTGTCTAGGGGATTCAATGCAGATGGGTTGTTTTATTGCATCAGGCTTTAATTACACTGCCATGTTCTGCATTCCACTCGTCGGTATTTACATAATACTAATACGAAATTGTTGAATATCAAAAAGGAAACAGACAAAAAATATTTAAATAAATAAAATGTCATTAAAGGGTTCTTTGTTACAACAATTACTTGCACGTTATGTACTTTCGTGAGTTTTGTAGCAACCTAATTCTGTTATTATTGATTTATATATGGGATGCATACGAATGGGGTAATTTGAATACAATCTGCAATTGTTTTCAGCTGTAATGGTTAAAAAGTTATGAATATTTTAGTCGTCGATATAACATTTAAACACGTTTGATCGTGGTTTTAATAAATAAGTACTGTTGAAAATAAGAGTTGTTTGAATTAACCACACGCACGTAAATTCATTTTAATTATCCACCTAATGTATTTATCAAAAATAAATTGTGTAAAAATAGTATATTATTCGCATCATTCATATAATCCAACTTTAAACATAGAAATGCTTTTTAAGTTATAGCTTATAACTAACTGTAGTTTGAAATATTGAGATAATTTGAGCTATTGCAAAATAAACTTGCTAGATTTCCAACTAAGACTTGTTTTATTTATAACAGTTCTTTAATCATGCTTAAGAATGCCATTTTAAAAAGATTTGTATACTTTTCCTAAGAATTTTAATGTAAATGTAAAATGTAAATGAATAACGTAGTTCTTAAGCATATTTTTATTTTTATTTAAAAGTTTTTTAATTAAAATATGAGTTCCATAAAATCATATATGTCGTACATATTTACGTATGTTTATTGTTTCTGAAAATTCTTAAAAACCGTATGATATTAATTTGACTATCTAATTAGTGAACATCAAATTGAATTACTTTGCAAACGAAAACTGCTCAGAATCTGATTTCAAATGTGTTGAGATTCAATTTAACAAGTGAATTTTAAACAAAACCTCATCTCAAACGCATCCACATGCCCGAGTGGATTATTCGATGTCTTGGGTCTAGGCACAAGAAAGGCGCAACTGCATGCAGCCACTGTTGCAGTTGATTACATAAACGATACCATACCTTTAAGCCAGCGGTTCCCAACCTTTTTCGCCGGCGGTGCCCTTTTGTTTGTACAAATTTTGTTAGGTGCTCTTCTATGAATATCATGAGGAACGGGATAAAAATAAACACTAATTTTGATTTATAAGTGATTTAAATAATTTTATTGAACATATTAATAACAAATTATGATTTTATAGTTGAAAGTAAAAAGAAAAAATACTTCTTTAGTAGTGAAAAACTAATAATAATTATTAATTATAAATGAGATATTTGAGGCTGCTTATTTTTGAAAAGTTTGACTATATCTGATTCAATTTGAAACAACTGGATACGGAAATCAGGTTCTACATTAAGGCGGTTGCGGTATTTGGTTTTAATAGCTGTATAAGCCGAAAATCCTGCCTCGCATAAATATAAATACTATATTTAATATTAGATATACAGATAGTATGCCAAGTAATTTTGTACGTAAAACAATTTTTTGTCTATTCAACTATAATAAATTGTAAATTTTTAATATATAATTTAATAATTTTTTTCATTCTTCGATGAGTCATGGTGTCCCTTAAATGAGTTCGCGGTGCACAGGTTGGGAACCGCTGTTTTAAGGTATCGTCGCGCCTGTCACATGCAGTCAACTGCAGTGACTAGTTGTTGGACCAATACTGTGCAGTCAGTCGCAATGACTGAAATAATTTTGTGATGTTTATTTCGTCTTCATCACTCAAAAAAAAAAGAAGATTTTAGGTTGTCACGAACCACGTGGCAGTCATCACAACCACAAGATCACAGGGCTCACCGTCAACGCAATACCCGATTTCACATACATCATAAGAGGGAGAACCTGGAACGGTTGCGATGACGTTCGACATGCACTACCACCTACTCGGTCTATGTATGTGTTCCGAGATTTCGACAACCATGACCTTGTGTTATAGACGATCCACATATGTCATAATTTTTGTGATTCTAGTTTTTATGTGTTAATTGTAATAAATATTATCTTACTACCAGGACATGTCTTGTTTACCAATTTTCAATTCATATTAATTAATTTCCACTCACTATCATATTGTGTTGTGCTGTGCGCTCTACATCGGACACAATCCTCAACAATGTATTAAGTATATTTTAGTAATATTAAAATGTTTTTAATAGAAAATTGGTCATAAGTACAATTTATTAAATTTATTTATAATATTAGTTGATTCACTTTTGTTGTATCATCAATAAAATATGGATGGTACCTAATATTTAATTTAGTTGGTCAGCAAACTCACACACACATACCACCTTCAGGGAATGCTGACCAAATAGATGACAATAGAATAAAACGCCGCCGGAAGGACGTGATGGGGGTTCGTTCTACTGCCATCGTTGCGGAGGACGGAACGCTGCCCGATTCACGAGTGAAGTGATCGGTCATTCATTTATTTTTTTGTACTAATTATATTTTTGTTTTCTTTAATTAAAAGGTTTTGATCATAATTGTAAAAGGTGTTCAAGTTTGGTAATTTATCTATTTTAAGTATTTTGTGTGAGTATATGAAAAAGTTGGTACACTTACAAAAAGGGTATTAAAACAATATTGTATTTCAAACCTCAATCCAGTGCTAGATCATATTCTTTGTCAGTTTGAGGGGAGAGTAAAATATTGTTTAGGTGAAGATTAACTCACGCTCGAAACATCCAGTGCTAGATCTTATTCTTTGTCAGTTGTTTCGAGTGTAAAATAACTTTAGAGCCGTAAGGGAAAGTAAGCCTTTTAAAGAACCTGTTTTCGACTATCCTATTAAGCAGTGCTAGATCGTCTTCTTTGTCACTTAATAAGGTAGTCGTCCGGGCCAATTATTAGGTTTTTTCTTTACGTGCTTGTTTGACGGTTAGAGTGTCCAACAACCGACAAATACTTTGTTTTAGTGTTGTTATACGTCAAGCCTTTGCGTGGCGTATACGACACTTTGAGTTAATTTTTTTTTTTTAGATACTTTGAGTTAAGTTTGTAATTATTTCATTATATATTTACTTATTGAAAAGAAAAAAAAAAAACGTTTATTGAAAAAACCTCGAGTAAAAGAACATCAAAATAAAAAATTAATTAATTGTTCTTCACAATCACCTGTTTACATTTTGACTAATAAATATTCAAGTAAAATCTCAAAATTACTGCACATTTTTCCTCTGTTATAAAAAAACTTCATAGCAGATTTTGGAAGTTTAAAAATATTTTTTCAATGGCAAATACAGCAAAATAAAATTGAAATTTCGTCAACCTAAAATAGTTTTGAAATTTACATTCATAAAATGAGGTGTTTCAAAAGCCCTTTCATTACGCCTAGCTATAAACGAATTCTAAACTTTTTTCTTTTTATTATTATTATTATTTTTTTTTTTGTGAATAACAGATTTATGATATATTCATCTCGTTCTTTTTTTTCAAGAATATATCCAAAAACATATCTAGTAACGTCATATATGGTTGACAGTTTGTGATAAACGAAATGTTTTTTAACTACATGTAGTCAAATAAAAAAAGTACGTCAAATTAATTGGTAAATTACAAAATCATTTTCATCAAAAAAACACGTACACTAAATACATTAACACGGCTACAACGTAAATTTTATAATGACAGTTATAATTGTATAAGTATCAGTTCTAATTCTTATTTAACATAAAAGTTTTACGTGGATTACGTATAAAAATTTAACAATGGTTTAAAAAATTACAAATAAAACGCAGTAGGTAACGTTATTTCCAGATAAGAAACAGTTCATTGTTAGTATTTTTATTTATTTGTCTTCTATCATATTTCCTGTTGTTATGCAGTCTGATACACAGACTGCATAGAAAGCCCAAAGTCAATCTCTCAAATAAAAATATATCTAAAGGTACTAAAAAAAACCAGATATATGATAATTATCAAATACACTGTTTAAAGTAATATGAAACTCAGAAGCAAGGATCGACAATGTCGTTAATGGTATTGTGAAGTCGATCAGAAGTACTGAATACGTCTAAAATTTCTTCGATAAACCAAAATTGCAGTACAATATTTATAGACACCTACTTAAAGATTGTTCACATGACCGGTCACGTTTAGCAAGACTGGGTTGCAGTTGGCAGAGCCATCTAATATGCAGGTGAAATTGTGTCCAGGCGTTCTACAGTTGCGCAATTGGAAACAATCACCATCTCTACCAAAGACCAATTATATTTTCTATATCATTATTATTTTAATAAATAATATTTGTTATTCAATAAACGATTAACTGTTGTATATTTAAAATACATTGATTGAATATATTAATAGTTATTAATTAATTATTATTAACCATTAATAGTATTTGAGTGACTTCCTAAGTACTCATAATCGATAAAGTCTAACTACGCATTAAGAGCCCATATGAAGGACAAAAGCAATTATCAGTTGATGTCTTACCGACTTCTGTCTATGAATTGCTGTATAATAAGAAATTGCTTTGAGAAACAAATAGGTACGTATATACATAGCTAGTATAAAAAACAAAAAATTAAAAAACAACGTCAGGCTGCTACGTTATAGTTACCATGGCTATGTACAATAATATTTAACAATGTAACGAAATATATACCGTTGCATCATTGCTTCTTCTAACCATCATTAGCTTGCACTCTTTTACGATCTGACGTAAATTTTTAAAAGCTAATCATGTCCAGCAAATTTTCTATAAATAGTCAAGACATTGAATTCGAACAATCAAATACCATTACAATGGACAGGCGATCATTGCGTACAGCCAGTGGATGTGATCATATTCGATCGTCTTCTGCAGACAACTTTGTCGAACAAGAAGAATTTGACAATGGCGAATGTGAAAGTATGGCTTCGGTGTCCACCGGATCATCGGGTATGACAATACCTTGGTATCGATCTGAGACGTTCGACCGGTCAAACAATCGAATAGACTCAAGAACTGCTTACTTCCCTCGTTCTGGAATTGCAACGGTCGCAGGAAAGGGGCCGAATCCGTTTACATTGGATTACTATCGATCAGATTCTGAAAACGATGTCGATGATGACTTAGAAAGTACTGCATCATCCGAACAATTCGTAGAAATCATGAATCAGCGGTCGAGATCAGGTCGGTCATCAGATGGGAACGATAATGAAAATTATCGACCGGAGTCGGACAATTCGAATGAACTCAGAGATAGTGATAATCGATCCGTAAGGTGGAGTACCCCCTCGGAGTCCACAGAATCGTCAGGTTATACGGTTCCGTTGAATCGTACCCATAGGTTCGACCCGTCTAATACACGGATCCACCCAGCGTGTCCGGGACTTGAATATCTGACTAGCCGTGGACAGAAAACGTTTGCGAGAAACGAATACTCGTATTCAAAAGACTATTGTCGACCCGCGTCGAGTGAAGCTAGCTCATCGTCAACCGACGAAGGTTCCATTAAACGTCTGGAATTTAAAATGTACCGCAGGAATTCATCTGAACGGGTGCACGAATGGGTACGAAGTACGATCCACGAACTCCAAACCTGCCAGACCGCAGACTCGGTCAATTCGATGGATGGTGTGAAGTCAATGCCTCACAGTGATTATGGTGCAAAAAGCACCTGTAGCTCTGTAGTCATACCGTCCGTGTGCATTACGGATGGAAGACCATTGTCTAACGACTTGTCTGAATCGAATATCCTGTCGCCCAACAAATTGACCACGCACAAAACGGTACGTGGAACGCTCCACGGCATCAAGTCCCGGTCGACTGAAGCCGCCATGAAATCGACGGTTAGTGGGATAATAGCCAACTCGGACTATGGACACCAAACGGATATTGAGGCGAGTCAGTCTGCCTATCTGAATGATTACTATCGATGGAATTCGGTTAAATCAAATAGGATACATGCAAAAAGCGTTGGCATAGTTCTACGGTCCCTGTACACTTCGGATCAAACGTCATTGTCCGACTCGTTGTCTGAGCCCATTGTCTCGCTGACTGACCGACCGAACGTGCACAAGACGGTAAGAGGAACGATTAACGGAATCAAGCCCCGGATGATTGCAGCGGTCGCCAAATCAACGGTCGGTGTGATGATATCCTCCCCACGTCTTGAAACGGATACCGGAACCGGTCGGAGGAGGACACTTGCACGATCCTTTTCCGCTTCGGATCAAGAGTTATCGTCTGACTCGTTTCTCGGGCCCATTGTTCCATCGCCCGACCAACCAACCGTGTTTAAAGTAGTAAGAGGAACGTTACACGGAATCAAGCCCATGATGATCGCAGCGGTCGCCAAATCAACGGTCGGTGCGATGATAGCCTCCCCACGTCTTGAAACGGATACCGGAACCGGTCGGAGGAGGATACTTGCACGATCCTTTTCCGCTTCGAATCAAGAGTTATCGTCCGACTCGTTTCTCGGTCCCATTGTTCTATCGCCCGACTTACCAACCGTGTTTAAAATAGTAAGAGGAACGTTACACGGAATCAAGCCCAGGATGATTGCAGCGGCCAGTAGTTCGACAAAGATGGCGAAGACTGTCAAAATCACCCCGGCGGACCAGGGATGGTCCGTCAATTCGAGAAACCATGAAGCGGTCTCGGGAATGCAGCGGTCTTCATCTGCAAACCATGAGCAATATCAGGGCACTCGCAGTTCTGGGTTCCAGCCTTACATCCCGCCTAGGTCTGAACTGGAGCAATATTTTTGGTACTGCGAATAATTATCGCTATTTATAATTTGTTTTTGTTCTTTACATGTAAACTCGTTTTGCATACATGTAATCACAACGTAAATTCTGTTTTTCTACACCATGTTACAACTTTGAATAATTACAGTACAGTTTTCTTGTCAATTACATATTTATTTTTTTATGTATTGTTTATATTATTGCTATTAATGAATCACATAAGCAGTGGAAATGATTTATAATCGTTTTTAGAATGTATGATATTTAAAATATGTATTTTATACGTGCACGTTTTGTAAACCAAGTTAAAACAGTATTCGCTTTCGAGTAAGAACATACGACAATTATGATAGTAATACACATGGTCAATATACGTCATGATCACTTTTTTATAACACTTGTTATGAAATCCAGAAGTGCTTTTTAAATATATTCCTAGTTTTTCATATCGTATAGCATTTATGGCAAACAGAGATTTTCATTTATAATTGCAACGATTACTTCTTTTGGCTTCAACTGCCCATTAATCTCAAAATGTACTTATTTTCAATGATATAATTTGCAAATGAGCAAATACTTTTAGTAAACATAATTACTGTTTAAATGTTATAAGGTAACATCTTGTATATTACTCTCTGCTGTTGTGTTTCCATATTATATTTTCGGGTTGCGGAAAGTTTGGAACATATGGATATGTACCGTACAAGGTGAGCTACCTGAACTTGACTCATTCATGTAGAAAAAGTTTTCTATATAATATCGTGTGACCTGCATTGTTTAGTATCAAAAGATGTTGGAACAAATACATTGATACTGCGGCTAAATGTTCGAATGTTTAGATTTTGGGTCGAGATGGAGAAGTAAGGAGGTAGCCGTCGAAAAAATTGAAATGTTGACTCGTCAGGGAGAATTATTTTTTTTTCTGACAAATTTCCAAAAAACTGAGCACAAAATGTGAATCTCATATTAGATCAATTTATATGTTTGTAGATCTCACGCAATGTCATTTAAACCAATTTCTGAAGCGTGCATAATTATCGATGTTACTCGCCTATGTTAGTCACTGTTTCTTATCAACTAGAAAAATACATTGAATCCTTAGAGTATAATGAATACTAAAATTTTGAAAACTCGGTTAATATTGTTCAAGAAATAATTGTGTCAAATAGTTCATATTTATACGCGATCTTTAACATTTAGACATCATTACTTTACATTACTACTTTCATCACTCATAACATTATAATATTGCATAGTGGCACAAACTGCCCGTGTTACGTATTGGAGGGGTAGTACTCCCTACCAATATTTGTTACACAGCGTTCTTATATTTTGTTATGCTATAAATAATTATTAGGTATAGTAAACTAGGTCATGTACCAGTTGTCCAGTTATTACTTACTTGTAAAAATGAAGACATTCTATTAGATATAAACTAAGGGACATTATTGATTTTAAATGGGTGGGTGATACCAAAAATATATATTTACCCTTTGAAAATTATCCTTTCGTAGCGCTACTGCTCTTTCATACTTACCAGTAGATAGTTGTATTACAAATTTTCTTAGCACAATAAACTATGACTTGTGGATCAGTTAAAACGATAATTTATGTCCATGGTATTAGATTATGATTTTTCTTTATTTTTTAATTAACTTGTTATACATTGCATGATTTAGTTTGTTAATAATTAAATTTATTTTACTTTTTTATGAAGTCTAAAGTAATTAAAATTGGTATACATTGCATAAGTTTTTATTTAAGTTATGATATATTATAAAATATATTTGTAAGTTACTTAGATATAAACTGAAATTCGTTTTACCTTCTGAGATTTTAAATTAATTAAAATTAAACTTAGATTTTTTCAATTTGTTAAGAACAATTTTTAAAATAATAATTTTTATACAACAAAGAAAAGTAGGCATTTCGTTTTTTACAAATGTTATGCAAAATATATAAATTTATAATTTTTATGCATGATTTAATTATATTATTACACATTATTGATCTCAACAAAGATTTTTTTTGCTAAATAAGAAAGGAAAAAGTTTAAAAATATAAATATATGTATAGTTAAGATTTTAATTGAGGGGCAAGCATCTTTCTCAGACAAAAATAAATATCGAAACCAAACCTCTTAATGTGTTAATATGGTTAAATATTAACGAAACCTATCCATATAACTAATATACGGGTAGATGAACACAAATTTAATAAATCGTATATTGAAATTGTTCTTAAAGCTTCAATGATTATCGAAGTGCCAACGCCAATTACGAAATGATTACTTTATATATCCCAATTTAAATTGTAACTAATATTTTTAATTTTAAATAACCATTTTTTACTAGGAATTAAAATTTTATTTATCCAAAAACTGCTTTTAGTGTTTTTTAATTTATTATAACATTATAAAGTATCAAGTAAAAAATGTTATTATGAAACAATGTTTAAAATTATAAGTAACAAATAACATTTTAAATTCACCAAAAGATTTTTATCGCATCAATTAAAATTGTATTTCATATTATTAACATTATAAAATGCAACTAAAGTAGAACTATGATTGTCGTTAGACGAACACAATTTTTATTATATTATAGTACCTTACTTTTATAGAATTTCTGTTGGTAATGGTCACTTGTACCGATATGTATAAGCAATATATTTCATTATTAAACGGTCTTAGTTCCAATATGCTAGTCAGCTCCTTTTGCCATTTACCAGTCAAATTATATTATTTAAATGGTACTTATATATGTATATTCTTTTAAATTGTTATTAAATTATTAATAAATATTAATTAAATTATACCTAATTTATAATATTATGATAAGAAAAAATACTGAATAACCGACCACTCTAAACAGCGTGATTACATTTATAACGTAAGTCGGATTCAATAAGATATATGCTTATTTTTTTTAAACTTTAAAACATTAAAGCCTTGTTTTTTTTTTACAAATAATTCATCTACACACACGCACATACACGTACGCACACACGCAGGCACACACACACACACACAACGTGCGTCGGTGTTCGTGGGCTAAAGTCTAGAGGACACGAATGAGTACTGGAGTTTATGTTGGAACGTAATGAGAATGAAAGCTCAATGTTTATTTTAGTTCACGAGCATATGAGTAAACACATTCGAGATAACCTAGGTCGAAATGAAAACCGACGGTGGCGCACCCACATAGCGTCTGTTTGTCGTGGCAAATACGAGAAGAAAAAAATAATAACAACAAACCTAATGGAATGAAGTTGACGGGAGGTCGTTTAGACCCACTTGGTTTCTACATTTCCGCCAGCAGACATTCCAGCTGGTTTTTCATCAGACGCTTTATATAATACATATTCCCAATATTATGTATCTTAGTTGAACGCAGTTAAGCCCGCGGTACCGATCGGAGTTAAACACTATTAGTAAACTGCACAATAAATTTATCATTTTACTAATACGCATTTATCATCTGTAACATAATAGTTTCCAGAACTATAATGTATGATAACCAAGGAAGTAATTATATTTTAGTAACCAAGAAAGTAATATTAATAATTGCTTAAAAAGCTACAAGTTGTTTTACAAAATAAGTAACCAGCTTATTTGCTAGTCACCATTAAAAAAAATTGCTTTATTGATAGTATGATTTTTTTAAATCAAAACCATTCGTAAATATTTGCATATTAAAAGCACTCCGGATAAAAAACATTTTATTTTTCTTTACGTTACTTTTAATATCTAATGTTTTTTTAAATATTCGCACATTAAGTAATATTTATACATCAATCATCGTAATATTTTCATTAAAATGTAGTATGAAGTAATTATTTAATAATTTAACATTTTTAATTCAAAAGTAAAATGTGGTAATAATTTTAATAAGACAGTATTTTTTTATTTGAGTATAGGTACAGCTACAAGCTTTAATATTTTGTGTAATAAAAGTGCATTATATTTTTTTTTTTTATTCAGAAAACCACTAAGTCAAGTGATTGAACATAATCATATTATATTAAAGACTATTTTGTTTTAAATATATTATTTTAATTTAATATTTTATAAAAAATAAGGGTAAAAGAAAGAAAAAAAGTTATTTAGGAAGTGCAGTATTATATTATAATAACTGATAGTTATTTTTTTGAAGTAAATTTCATTTTAGTGTTGTTTTCATCATCATAATATAAAAGTTGACGTTTGGATGATTTAACAGTCTTGTTTATATTCAGAGTATTCTGTGTGTAGTTATGTTGTTATATTATATTATTATATTATACACAAACAATATATTTAATGAATATTAGGAACATATTATATTATAATATCCATAATCCATAGTTTAATAAAATACAAGATTGAATAATAGTTTATTTAAAAGTGCCACATGAATAAAATTTCTATTAAGAGTATCCCATTGTATTCATCTTTTAAATATTAGAAGTTATAATAAATAGTATGAAAAAGATTATTTTATAAATAAAATTAATGGTATATAGTTGTATTGTTACAAACATTTCAATGATTTATTAATATTATTGATACCTAGGTAGTTTAATTTAACATTCAACATTATCTTTTATAATTTCTTATAAGTAGGTACTAGAACTTAAAAATTTCTTTCAAATAATGCAATAATCAGTATTCAGTATTATTATATTAATACTTGGATTTTAAAAAAGGTAAGCAAGAATAATTTGTATATTAGCTAAAATAGAAACATGACTATTTTAACATAACTGTCTAGTGCTGTCAGCAAAGGATTTATTTAACCATGAATTCACTTTACTCTATAAATTAAATAATTATTATAAATCAAAGTTTTTTATAAATGTATGTTATAATATAAAATCAAATTACATTTGGACTTATAGTAGTAAATGTGTTCCTGGAAACCATATTCTGCAGTTCATTTTTTTTACTTTCATGCTAAAATTAAAAAAAATATATATTTACCATATAGTTAATTAAATGTTAAAATGTAAACTAGTAATAGAATGTTTTATAGCCTCCGTAAAATTTAAGTAGGTACAATGAATTGACTTGAGAACCATAATAACTATAACTAGATACATTATATTATTAAGTATCGTGTAGTATTTTTAAAGAAATAATTTGTAGATAATTGAACTTACTTTTGTAGACATGCGACATATTTGCATTGCTCTATTGCCTCTATTCGCCATATTTCAATTATTACTAGTTATTGACTATACTGTATTTTATTATTTGTAAATATGTAAATAATTAAAACAATATTTGATTATATTCGTCACGACTCACAAGACACGAATAATAAAATTCATGATGGCACTACACTACCAGTAAAGAGATCAGCGAATAGCTGCAGTATTTTGTTAATAATTTTTTCCATTAATAGAAATTGTAAACAAGGATTGAATTATTTTTATCTCCATTTACGTAATATCAAATAAAAATACCTATGTTCTTATCTTATTCAAAATTAAATATATTTAAATATGATGTTATGTTATAAAATATTAAAATTAAGTAAAACGTCACTGGAAATTAGTGCGTTATGAAAAAAAATTTTCCCCTCCACATTAGTTGCCTACATGGTTTTAAAATGGGCAATAGTGTGTTTTGGACTAAGAAAAAAAAATTGTTCGTTTTGGATGAAATTTACTGTGTAAATAGTACGTTTTGGATGAATTACACATTTTTGAACCGATTTTTCTTATGAAATAGATCATTAAATTTTAATTCTGATTGCGTCAATCGATTTCCCGCCTTTTTTTCAATAAGAATCTATACATACCTCGATTTTGTATATTTTGTCACTAGTACGTTTTGGGATGTCACCTCTCAACTATAATATCAAACTATAAAGATGTTGAACATATCTGTGTTGAATAAAGTAGTGTACATTTTATTATTGTTTTAAACTTTTTCCTTTTATCGGAAACTATTTAATCGTGGTTTTTCACGATGGACGAAAACACTGTCATTCGTCGAATATTCATGTTCGCAACCACGTAGTTGCATACGAATTGTATGGAAAGTGCACCAAGGCGTACAGACGTATAATATTAACATAACCGCAATAATCCGATGTGATAAAAAAATTATTGTTGTACCATTGTGTTATATCCCGGTGAACGGTGCCGAGGTGAGTAAAAGAAAAAAGGATCAGTGCGGCGAGGTTCGACGTGGTTGACGGGCAAGGAAATGACAAGACAGACGTTGGCTACATAAACATAAAAATTCAAGAATCATGGTCCGAAAAAGCGTGAAGTGAACAGCATCGGCATACGTGCACTGTTAACGTTGTCGGGCGACACGCGTGTTAGTACGGGCGTGTAACGATTTTTATTTGATCGGAAACGTTTCTTGATTTAAATTTTTTTCGTTAACCTCTCCTCCTTCCTACTCTTCGTCCATTACAACGTCCGTCGTTTGTGGTTAATAGTAAATTAATATATTAATGTTTTCCGCGCATAATACACGTGAGCAAGATTCAGGATCTTTCGACGATCGCAGACACGCGAACCGTTGCGAATCTCTGCACGACCACGTGTGCGCGCAATGAAGACATAGCGTGACGCACGTGTGGCTGTGCATATCATTACTTTCGGTCAACGGCTCATTAATATGTACAAAATAATAAACATATACATGTGTTTCCATTATAAGTGCACGAGTAGTCGTTTTCACCGTTCGGAAAGTGTGAACGAAAATCGATTCGTCCGCCTCTGACGTCCGATCAGAAAACTATGATCAGAATCGCGTTTGTTGTCAAATACGTACTCGTACTCACGTGGATAACAATACCCGTATTATACATCGCGCGCGTAACAGATCATGCACTAGAATAGTACATTACATTTCAGAACTGTAGCGATCATCTCGTGTTTACGATTTCGAGCTTAGGGAGTATTGAAACAACTATCGTGGTGTGTGAGTATGTGCGTATTAGATAAATATGAAACAGATATGTAATCACTGCAGCACGGATTTATAAACGCGAAAATACAACTCAACATGCACTCCTAAAAATATTTTTACACGTTATGAAATATGCGTTTATTTTTAAATAGTATTCACTGCAAATTGAACATAAACAAATTTAAAATACTACAATTGAAAAAAATTAAGTAAGAAATGTATTAAGTCTTAATTATTTATATATCTCATTTTTGTTAAATTGTACTCTCCAATAATATTCCGTAAATTTTACCATTTCTAATATCCATTCGAGTCAGTCAATGATAAAATAATTCAGATTTAAAAGGGCGAAAATGTGTATTTTATTCGTCGTCGAATTCATATTTAACAATATTTACCATATTGCACTGGGTGATTGGAACTAAATTGTGCACTATTAAATTACAGGTGTGCAAATTTAATATGCAAAAATAAAAAATCTTAAAGGTCAAACTGTGCAAAATATGTAAAATAAAGTCTGTTCACCTAAATGCTTTGCTGTAATATATTAATGAAGGAAAATAAAGACTGTGATATTTTAATAAGAATAATTTGTATACTGTACATTTCCTATCGAATTTCAAATATCTTCTTATTTTAATAAACGCATGTTATCGATTTTCATAAAATTTCGTTTCGCTTAGTAATTAAAGTGAAACGCTTTTCATTATAATATTTAAAAGTGGTTGTCTTACATAAATTCAAAAATATTTACTAAATATTTTATTTGTATTGCTGGTCGTCTACACTTCTTATTTTTTAAGTATTATTAAATTATTATTATTTTTTTCGTATTTCGACAGAAATACAAAATAATATTGGAATTTATTAATTTATTTGAAGAATTTGGAGAAAAAGCCATGGAAGTCTTCTGTTTTCGGTCATATTATTATAAGATTATTAATAAGTTAATTATTTGCATTTTAATTTTAATCAAAACAGTAGTTGACAGGTGACACTAATTAGTTAATCGGCTAAACAAATTATTAGGAACTATTTTATAAAAGCACGTTGTCACCATAATTAGTTTAACGTCTCGATTGTGTGTTTGCCACCATATGATCAAACAAAATTAAATTAAGCATATTCTCTTAAAAGTAAATAAAAATATTAAACTTATTTGTTGAAATTATTTTCGATGTTTTTAATTGAATTTACTTCTTCTAGTTATTATGGATTGCCAAACATAACTAATGAATTCAATTAAAAGTTTACGATTTCAAATTAATATTGTACAGTGTTATTATGAAGTTTAATTTTCTTCGCCTTCTTTTACAGCTTATCGGGACTTATAGATCCATAGCTGCCACCATTAATTCGTTCCATTGGTCTCTGCCATTCGCGTCATCTAACTGCACATTTTTATACCTTTTTCGCTACTACTTTTTCCTTCCGTCATCATAATTGCTGCCTTTCTATTACAGTCTTTCTACTTATAATTCTTTTTTCTATGACGCGCTTTATAATTTTTCCTTCTGCTCTTCATAAGAGTCCAGTACATTATATCCTCTTGCTTCAGCAATATAGCAGTATATTTAGTATTCCATGTATATTTTATTAGGCCTTATTATTACTTTCATATGTCCCCATTTCCATATTATAAACTGAGCCAAATATTATTCGGAATATTTTTCTTCTATGGTTATACTTAACTTGGAATAATTATCTTTTGTAGTAGCTCACTTTTCTCATACATGTACGAACACTAGTCTTTAGAAACTCGTGTATAAATTTATCTTTGATTCTCACGGTATTAACTACGACTTGAATAGTTGAATAACATAAATTCAAATTGCCATAACTCGGCCATTTTTCAACTTAGAAAAGAAATTCAACCACCAGAATTCATTAAAAAATACTAAATAATAAGAAGAAAAATAATTTGTGGTCAAAAATAGATCATGCTATTTAAAAAAAAAAAAAATTATTGTGCGCATGCTCGAAATTAACCGTCCCAAAAATAGTCTATATAGTATACTTGAAAATGAGTATAACTATGTTTATTAGTTGGCCAAAAAATCAAAATTAAAATATATGAAGCCTATACATAGATATTGAGTGTTTCCACTTATCGTGATTACACTGTATATATATACATACATACATTATTTGTGAAAAATTGTTAAACAATTACACCGAACATACATTTAAATTTTTTCAATGAGATCTGCACGTTATCAATTGACCAATTCAAGTGATGAAGTCTTTAATTATGTATGAGCCATAATCGTTATACATTATCCAAATTGTAATTGTGAATGTCTATTTTATTAGTTATAACTAAAATATCTTTCTATACGCTGAAGAAAATATTGTTAATAAGCAACATAATGACGTGGTTTCCAGAATATTATATTCATTTATTTTACATTAGAGTTTTTGTTTGATTAGATAAATTATTTTTATTATTGTATTGCCTTCACAGTTGTAATACAACTGATTCGAAGTTTATTTTTTGTTAATAAAATTTGAGCCAAATTTTGATGAACATATTTTATGTATTAAGAATATTAATTAGTAATATTTCTCGTTACTGAAAACCAGAAAAATTAGGTCGACAAATATAATTACACAATATTTTGGATAACGAAGTAAAATTACTCTTTTGATAACATAAACAATACTAAGCTAAATAAACCAAAATGTATTACTGAAATATATAAATATTTATTTATTTTTTGCTCCACGTGCTATACATTTTTTTTTTTTTTGGGTGTTAACAAAGTTATCATATAACTTCTATTATAATTATAGTTTATTTTTATGTACAATATATTGAATTACTTAATGTTTTTTGATAACTTTAAAGTTAAAAAGCTTTTATACTATTTGCATTCAATAATAGTTGAAAACTTCAAATTAATTCAAATTAAAATACATAGAAAAATATGTAATATGTAAAAATGTGAAGTATGTAATATGAGAGATGAAATTGGCTTTGGTACCTATATCAAAAGTTGGTTAATGTAACATACATAACATTTTGTCATAGCTCGTATCTTATGATATCGTAATTAACAGTTAATGCTGTATTTTTGATGAATTATTGCAAAAAGTTTATAAATTAATCAAATTAAAATATTATAAACAATCATTATTCTTATTATCCAAGGGATAAAAAATGAATACATAAGATTCGTTGTTGGTTTAATTTAATTTTATTGATTAGATACATTTTAATATTTTGATTAAAAAAACAAGTTCTTAAAAGTTTCATGAATAATTTTGTTTTTTCAATGATCGATCATAAGTTTATTACAGGAATAATTATAATATTAATTATTAACTTTCAAATTAATGTAATACTTTTATTGCCTTCCTTTATGTTTGAAATAAAAATGGAAACGAATCAAAATTATAACGTATGATTAACCATAGGGTTAATTTGTATAATATAATAATTATTGATGTTCAATATGGAATAAGCAAGACCAATTAACATTTTGTATACGTTTTATGTGATATAAGTATAATTTTTACCTACATGTTGCAGTTATTTTTAACGATGAGATTTAATATAGGTAAATTGTAACTCAGTTTTTCCCGAATGTTAGTATTTTATAATTAAAAAAAATTAAATAAAACGAACCAAAAACATATTAAATATTCCGTTATCGCATACATTTTGTTGACAGTATGACAAAAAAATATGATTTATTTTTATTATTTTTACCAATACTACAATCGTTTTATCGTTTATTTTGTATTACGACTACATGCGATTTTATACTACTCTTACTAGATTTGTAATTATTATATATACAACTTCCTACTACAGTCAACCTGTTGTGGTTATCACGGTATTAAATGAGAACTAACTTCGTTTATTATGCAAGTTTTGTTGTTCAAATAAGAAATCCATATTAACTGTTGTTAAACTTTAATCAATGCGCGTTGCAGACAATTTTATAAAACCACTTAGGCTAAGTATAATATTTACTTCATATTAAGTAAACATACCTTTGATATTTTATAGTATTTAATAATACTCAATATGCTGTTACCAGAGGGAACCCACAAGGAAAGATATTATTAAAATAATTAATTAATTAATTAATTAATTAACCGTCAGCGTCATAGATTTAAGGAACAAGCTAAAATGCCTTGGCGCAGGTGTCGCATAATATTATTGTATTGTGCAAACATTTATCTCCAGGTTATGGCCATATTGCTCCAAAAACGCTCAACGGGAAAATAGTTACGATATTTTATGCGATTGTCGGCATACCGCTTATGCTTCTGTGCTTATCAAACATTGGCGACATCATGGCACATTCGTTCAGGTTTCTGTACTGGAAAGTGTGCTGTTACACGTGCACAAGGCGACAGAGACGCGTCCAGTCCCTGAGGAGGTCTCGCAGTCAAAGGTCCACCACCAGATCTCACGGGTAAGATTTGACGAACCGGCTTTTGGATTTACGTAATATGTTAACCTATTCGGGGCACGTACGCCGTTCGATTCCCCCGACGACCAATGTATGTAGGTGAAGCGTTAAGTTTTACGAGTCTTGACACAACGTTCCACGAGGTATCATTCGATCAAACGCGCTTATTATGTGTTTTTAAATTACTCGCAAGCTAAGATAACTACAGCCACTCCGCTACACAATAATACACTATTTTAACATCCGATTCGAAATACTCGATATTTTGTCTATACGCGTAAACGCATTGTGTATTAATGTTTTACTAAAGTAAAACAATGGTATTTTTAATAATAATTTAATTGTTTTAATAGCTTTGTACGTGTATTTATAGTGCATTTATGGAGGAATTAATCCAAATTTATTAAAAAAAAAATATTAAATTTAACTAATTACTGTTATATACAGTGGCATTCCTAGACCCTTTTATAGGAGGAGGGGCGAACTAAAACATATATTTCCATTTATATATTTTCCTAGTGTGATATAAATAACAAACATTTCAAGAAAATAAAGGCCAAGGGAGACGGCTGCTCCCCCTCCCCCTCCCCCTGAGGATGGCTCTGGTTATATATAATGACTAAAGTGTTCCGACAAATATAGTTATTAATAGATAATATCTTGTGAATATATTTCTACTAGATCCAGGGCTACGTCGTTAAAAAGAACAGGCCGTATTTCTCAACGATCTGCAGACAGTGCACTTGGGATGTCTGATTGTTACACCAGATCGTCTTATTCGGATACCGAGTGCAGGTAACATATTATTTTTTTCTAGAATATTCTCCCCGTATGATTTTCAGTACGTTTTTGATCGTGTGTGATTTGCAGATATTACGATAAAATGGAAAGAGAATACGCCATGTTTGGGGGCACAATGCCTGGTAGAGCTCCCAACCGATACTCGCAACAGTCCAGGTATTCCGATACCGTACCGTTGCGTAGACACTCTCCGGCCATTAAGCCCAGATCGACCAGCCAAAACAGTGGTCCTCGCAATGCCAACTACTACCATGGACGATACCGAATACCAGGTAGATAAATTTCACTTTAATTTCAAATTTACACAAATAATTTCATTGCACACGAATAAAATCGCAATGAAGTATATTATGATTTGTTTATGTGGATGGTTTTTTAGCCATATTTTTTTCTTTTACGATCGGCAAATAACGAATATACGTAGTATTACATAATATATGATATTATTGATTATGTATTTTAATTAAGCTCTTGATACTTTTTAACTATAAAAACTATTAATCGATTTATATAAAATTATTACTATGTAGGTAATTTAACATTATAATTAAAACTATTGATATAATTAGTTAATGAAAAAAAATTGCCTTTAAAAAATCAATAGTGTAATGCATTAACGGTATAACTAATAGTTTTAATTTATCCTTACACAGAATTTTAATATTAAAATGTATCGTCAGTTAATAAAATAACAATCGAATAAATTGCTGGGATTGTTGTCAACTAAAATATAATTACTTCGATTCGTTCTTAAGTGTTCAAAATTAACTTACACAGCCACTATAAATCAATAACAATAATATTTTCGATAACGCCGTAAATTTGTGTGTTTTGATCCGGAGTTATAAGACATTTTAGTTTAAAAACAAACATAAATTCAATAAGTTTGACTATATTAAATTACCTGCAATGTGTGTGCGTAAGAAAACTTTATACCTAGTCATAGATTTTCATTTCACTGGTGCAAATTCAATACAAACCCGAGGTATATATTTTTCGCAATAATAATTTTCAAAACACAAATCGGAAGAAAATATGTTCATTTAATATTTAGAAAACATTACCAATAATTATCACAAACGTACCTTTTGCATATTATGAATTCTTAACTATACTTCTTTGCAATTAATACAGGGTTATGTACGATTATAGAAGTTAATAAAACTAGTCAAGTATATCGGAGACGTCTCGTTCAAACGTATTATTTTGAAATTCTATCAAACTGTTTTGTTTTTAAGAATGACAATTTTAATAATTGTTCTTGATATTTTCTATAGTACTACTATAATAGCGTGGATGTAGCTGATTTTACGCATTATGAAACATCTAGTAAAATATTGCAATTTTATTAAATTTAATCAAATATTTCGAACAAAGTAGAAGGATTGTGCTTGCGATGCACTAACAGTACTTTTAAGATTTAAATTAAATTTTTACTTCATGATAAAATGTAGCTACACTCGATAGTGTTAATTTTAAACATCTTATGAAAATTTTATAAATTTGCTATCTGAGATATTATGCTATTTGGAAATATATATATACACATGCTCTTCAGCTTATAAAAAAAAAAAAAACAGTTTACAACATGTCTTACACCGATACTATATCCCATTCCCTAAAGTCCGATTGTATTTTTTATTTTTATATTTTCAAAAAAAAAACATTAAAATAGAATAAACATTTTGCTTGGACGAAATTTTTTAAATTTAAGACTTGTTTTAAGTATGGTAAATAGTATAATTGTAATACACTGTAACGGTATTTACCTATATATATTTAGCTTTTACCTATTATATAATTTATTATAATACATGCTTGAAAAAGCTACTAATATAATTGTGTGTTAAATTAATAATATACTCATATTGCGATAACGCATATTAATTATAGTATCCACAGCACCAAATTTCATTGGAGACGATGGAAATAAACATAACGTTTATTTAATCGTCGAATGGTATTTTATTACATTTTTATTTCCGCTTTTTCATCAGATCCAAATTATTCAGATGGCGATCAACTAGACGGACCCGAACTACAGCAAGTTCCATCGATTTTGTTTAACAAATATGCTCTGGACAGAGACGATTCTAGGAGAAGTAAGTTGTGAAATATCTCTCTTTGTTTTTAACAACTTAAGATAGTTATATTATCAATGAAATACTAAAGTTATTTTTAACTAACTATTTTAACGTTAATTATAATATTTAGTCTAATAATTCAGATCAACAGATTTATCTAGATGCTTTGAGTGGCAAATATTTAAATGAATGTTTGATGATCGGCAAGAATATAGCGAATACGGAAACTAAACGAAAACAATACCGAGTTGCTGAGTTTGATAATGAATTAATAAATATTCGTTAAAAATATCAAATTTTCCAGGCTAGAAAATAAAAAAATTGTTTACAATAAATTTAATAAACCATTTTTGACGCGCCAATATTTGGACCAAATAAACTGATTTTGTTCAAAAAAAATATGCTCATATTTATAAGTATTAAATAAATCGAACCCCACGAAAACAATACATTTTATAGTAGAATGTTAACCATGCAACAGTAAAAATGTTCACATTAAAAAAATTATTATACATAATATTCATCCCTGAATATTTGTTCATCCGGTTCATTCTTTTTCCGTAACGCTTTTTACATCACTAGGTATAGTAATAATACGAGTTAAATTTTATACGAAAATTAAATAAACGGACGGCACGACGTTTGTCTGGGTGGGTTGCCCGATGATATACCGCCGGAATATTTCCAAATAAACGACATGCGCAAATTAAATTTTATTATTCTACGTACCGAGTTGGCATAGAACAACGTAAATCCGTTTTCAGATCGAAACAAAAAAAAAAAAAAAAAACCTTGTAAATATAAAATGATAGCCTTCTTAATAATTTAAAAACCTTCACAGTTCTAGACATTTAAAATTATATGTTTTACTCAAATACGCATACACAAAAGCGATAATTGCTGTGTATATGTTTGTAAACATCAAAACGTTAAGATTGGTAGTATTTCCTAGTATGTAATAACGAATTATTTCTCATCAAAACAAAGATCTTGTAAATAGTATAACCCACTTGTTACAGTTATACAGAAAAAATTGTACATATCATAAAATAAAAATGTAATATTTAAATTTTAACCAGTGTTGCAACAGTAAGTTTATATTGTAAGATAATATAACATAACACGATACTACGATTAGTGCGTTTTGGTTCATAGTGCAGTTTAATAATTCTTTCCTAGGTCAACATTTTGAATTCAAATTTACTGAAAACTCACAAGTGCAGATGATCTATTACTATCCTACAATTAAGAGTTTGATTTTATGTTGTCGTACAAGTTTCTACGATCAATACCAGCTTAGAGTATAGAGTCCAAAGTTTAACGGATTTATCTATAGCTGTTAAATCTGTATTAGATAAGTTGTTTTTAAAACATACATTTATTTTTATAAATATTTTATATTTTAAATTATATTGCTTGGTTTCGCGGAATTCATTATTACTTTTATTTATTTATATGTTTCGAATTCAAAACATATGCTTTCGACCAAGCGTACTGCCAAAAATGTCAATTCAAAGTAAAAATATTTCAAACATGTAAATTTGATCCCCGTTATTTGGTTTATTTATACTGTTTATTACAAAGTCAAACCGAAGTTTTTATGAACTTTGTTTTTTTTTGCACCAAGTTCCCGCAAAGGAGTCCAACGTAAATTCGTTGCATATAATGACTAGTAAAAATGTGTACTCTTTTGCAAACCTTTGACTTCATACATAAATCACCCTTGACACCAATTCTCATTTTAGGTTTACTACGCATAATTTATTGTGGTGAAACAATGCGATTATTTTGTTTCCTGTAAACAATTACACGAAATAATATGAAATCGCATTTTATGTAAACATTTTTATAAAAAGAAAAGTTGATTTATTTGTTTTGCTCATGCAAATTCCAATTCGAATGTAAAAAATTCGAGTGGAAGCATACATTAAAAATAGCATGATTTAGTAATTTTTTTGAAAGTGTATTCCCCAAGAGTGGTAAAAATCACACAATTATCTATAATGTGTAATTTCGTAGTCCAAAAATTGAAGTTGACTGTTTTTTATGCACTAAGTACTAAAGAGTTTGTGTATCAGTCTTAAGCAAATATTATAGAAAAGCTGATTGAAAATGTGCGTATGGAATAATTTAATATGTGGTCTATGTATAGTGACAACAAAAATTTAAATAATAATAACTATAGTTTACTCGATGTAGTAAACTTGATAAAATGTTTTCAATACAATTTGACCGCACGAAAAAATATTGTTTTTATATGACTCGTTAGATTATAGTTGATTTTTACAAAAAATTGTCATTTGATTTATACTAAAATATTCAAAGATTTCTAAGTATGCACCGAAATGAATTTACAGTTAAAAACCGTTATTGACGATTATTATTATTACTCGCATTATATATTAATATTGGTTATTACTTTTATTACATATTACTAGGCTTATGGACTTATAGCTCTAAAAAATACACAAATATACTTCTAAAATCATTAATATATGCATTAAGAAAAAAATGACCACTAAATCTTGGTTAATTTCACTTTAACTTTAAAAAGTTATTAGTTAAAATATATATCTAATAAATAATAAATAACAAACAATAACTAAAAATCATCCTGCTTCTTTTTCGAATTGGAAAAAAATAAACAATCTTCAAATTTCCTGTTTGAGGAATATTATGGGATTTGTTAGATCCACTCCTTGTCTTGCCATTGAGGTCGTAGCTAACTGTGCACCTTTTAATATTAGATGCTATAGGTTAGCCGGAAAATTCCTTCTTAAATCTCTATCTTACTCTAATCATTTTATATTTGACATGTTTTTTCCCTTTTTCTTTCTTGGCGTTATTATTCTAAGTCTATGTCTATATTATCAATCTCAGCCAGTGCTCTGTCTAACTTTCACAAATACATTTGTAAATCATTTAAACTACCTCTTTAAGAACAGTCATTCGACTCTCTTTTATTCTCTCCGTTCGTTAGAATAGAAAACTAATTCTCATTTCTATCTTCTCTGGAACTTAATAGTAAAATAATAGCCGGCAGAAAGAGGTGAAGCTGAGCCATCAGTATACGCCACAATAAAATTATCAAAATTCAACTTATGAAACTCAGAAAAGATTTTATTACCTACCATAGGGAAAGACATTTTTTATCTTCTCTGGAACTTAAAAAATGTCTTTCCCTATGGTAGGTAATAAAATCTTTTCTGAGTTTCTTAAGTTGAATTTTGATAATTTTTATTGTGGCGTATACTGATGGCTCAGCTTCACCTCTTTCTGCCGGCTATTATTTTTATATCCCTAAACTACATATCTCTTTCTCAAACAATCTACCTCCTTCTTCTTCATCCTTCACTGCAGAGTGCTATGCTATTATTGAAGCAGCTTTATCTCTTATTTAAAACCTTGCCTCTAATAAATACTTAATTACTTCTGATTCAATGTCTAGTCTACAAGCACTAATATCTAATTCTTTTGACTCTCATCTGTTTCCCTAGTCCTTATCATTAAATCAATCATTCTAAAACTCCATCAAGCTAATTATACCATCTAATTTCTTTGGGTTCCAAGCCATATCGGTATATGGGAACAAGGTCGCCGACAATCTGGCAAAATCTACGTCCAATTTAATATGTCCCGTTCTCACCCAACATCCTCGTACCGATTTCTTTCCAATTTTATGGTGTCATATATCTAATCTCTGGTCTTCATACTGGTCTAACCTTCCAGCTGGGTTAGCAACTAGATACAAAAATATCGTCAAAAATTAATCAATACACTTCATGAGTAAACTACAATAAACAGTTAACATAAATTATATAATTGTCGATTAATCATAAATAAAATGCAAGAACCGGTCTTAAAATGGTCATCTGATGCTAGAAGTATATTTTTACTTATATACAGAAATACGTAAGGCGAATTATTCGTCTTTAAACAGTGGGACATGATACGATTGACGACGTTTTTGCAACTGACTACTCGCTACTCGCTATCTCGTACAACTCCGTGTGTGACAACCTAGTCGCGGCGACTTGATGTGGCGAGAAGTCGCTGCTAGTAGTCGCGGCGAATAAAATCGCCTCGTGCGACAGGGGCTTAATCGCTAGTCGCTGGCGTTTTTACACTCCAGCGAGTGAAATCGTTCAATGCAATCGGCCTAGCTGGCAAAATCACCAGTGTGCCAGCGAGTGGTGACTGGTCGAAATGTCGGAGGCTGTAGTTCGCGCGGCAGTTGTTGTGATTTCTCGTTTATCACGACTGGAGTTGGAAAAGAAGAGCGAGCGAGTTTAATCGCTCAACGTAATCGGACAAGTCGCTACACTCTCACACGCGCGCGACTTTAGTCGCCGACACGCAGCGTGTAAAATCGCTCAGTGTAATTGAGGCTTTAGCACAATACACGTTGTACTATCTGAATTACACCCGTTCTCGCCCGGATAAACAACATCAAATATTTTATTGGTAAACGAGTATCGAAAACATTTTTACACTTAGAATTGGCACCAAAACAGATTCAACCTTTATAATTGTAACTTTAGAAAAATCATTTTTTATTTCACATAAATAAATGTAATTAGTACATTTCCTCAACATTTCTAATGAATTGATACGGCTTTTGCGTTGATCAGTGAGTGAATGAGTGGTATTTGAATTATATACACATATATTTATAGATTAGATATGTGATTGTTAAATTTATAAATATTAAACTTTTACTACTTGACGTGTATGAATAATTAGATTTAAACGCTATAAATGAAACCAATAATTTATGTTACGTAATCCAGATGCATATCGGCAGTTTTAATTTAAAAGCTTGGTACCTGAAATGAAAGTACATTAACACGGAGCGAACACAACAAGTGAGAGAGCGGGGAAGTAATTGAAATTAATGTAGAAACACTTTTATTTTATGTTTATGTTTACCCAACGTTTTTCGCAAAAAGTAAATGAAAATGAAAGTATGTGTAATATATCATTATGAAAATATAGTGTTTCTTGTACAAAAAAAAAAAAAAAAAATTCTCGAATATTCTTTGCATTTACGAACTAGCATTATGTTGGTTTAAAACACATAACAATTCGTTAGGAAAATTAACTATGCTATACAATTTTTAATTTAAATATGTTATGCTAAAAATTAGTTTGTCAGTTAGAAAATTACATTAGCGTCTTACTTCAATGATTGTACACAATGTGAAAACATAGGATATTGCGCTGTAAACGTTATAATTGAAATTACTGAAAGATCAAAGAGCTGCTGAGTAACTTAATACAAAATAAAAACTAATATTTTTTGGAGCGTAGAGAACAACAAAATTGCCATGTTTTCATTTTAAATTTTACGATTTAAAGAATATTTTACCAAATTTGTGTTTACAGAGTTTGAAATGTGCAGTTATAAACTCAAAACACTAATTTGGTAATAACTATTTATGCTCAGTGATTTGGTTTTTACTTTCATGTACAAATAAATACGTGCTATTTAAATATATTTTACTTAAATCTTTGCTTTGTTGACTCATTATGTGCTTGAAATATTTTATTATTAAACAATACATTTTTTTATTACTATAATTATTATTTAAAGTCAATTAAACTATAATTCAGCTTACTGTCGATTATTTGTGGAACTGGATGGTATAGAATAAGGATAAGCGAATATCGCAGTGATTCGCTAAATTCAATAATTATATTACTAAAGAAATTAAATACTGTATTATATAGTATTTAAGGAAAATTATAAAAATAAAATTATAAAAAAAATAATAATATAATAAATAATATATATATTATAAATAATTATAAATTATCAGAACAATTATCATAAAACGTATAATATTTATCCTATTTATTTTTGACAAAAAAAAAAAAATCAGTAACAATTTGATTTTTGTTTAAAAATACTTATTTTTACTTGCAATTGAAATTTTTTCAACAACTAAACTATGATGTATACATTAATTATACAAGAAAATATTAATTTATTTTGCATTTACGTATGTATAGTATGTACAAGGTTCGTTTTACAGACGACCGCAGATAATCGAGAGTACACTTTTTATGTATTTATCAATTTTAGTTATTTTTTTTTGATTTAATCAAAAAATATATAAAGTGAACTAAATAAGTTTAGTAGATTTTACCTAATATATAAATAATAGTATTAACCTTAAACTTTTTCTATTTGCTTTCATATTGATAATAGATTTTTTAATAGTCCGTATTAATTTCCTTAACAACTTACAATCAGATTTGAAAGTCAATCAAAGTATATATACCTACACAAAGTACACCATAATCCTAAACTTAACAAAAATAAAAAAATCACATGAAAGTTCTATACTTTTATTATTTTTAATAATCAAGACACATATAATTCATTTTTGACGTTTTATTTTCGTATTGAAACTTTATAGCCATAGATTTTCCTTTTACCAGCGTAAATCCAATACGAATCCGAGGTATACTTTGTTCAGTCTAATCCTTTTCAGAATAGCAATTGGAAACAAATATGCGCATCTACTTTTTTTTATTTTTTTATTTTTATTAACAATTATAAATTATATAAATTACAAAAAATTAAGTAAATTTTCATGATTATGTATCTTTTAAGCTTATAGCTTATATCAGAGATAGAGAGTAATAATTAATTATTAAGAAAATCATATTATATTAAGTAAGTAACAAAGCAAAGTGAAAAATTAAATAGAATTTACAAACAAAAAAAAATAAAAAATAAAAATTTAACAATAGAAAAATTGTAAGCTGGACATATAAAGTTAAATATTAAATATAACAAAATATATGAAAAATTGCAGATATAAAATATAATGTTGAAAATTAAATATAACAAAAACAAATGAAGAATTTAGACTAATTGCGAAATAAACCATTGATACACAATTTTTTTGAGTGAATATTTCTTTTATATTGATATGGCATAGAGTTAAAGAAGACTGGCCCTAAATAATTAACAAAAGATTGACCAAAACATTTTAAAGGATATTTAACAAGTATATTATACAATATATTTTCTCTTTTACTTTCCAACAGTTTGTAATTTTTATTTTATATAAACCTTTTAAAAGTGAACAAAATAGCAATTTTTTGATAGAGTAATCTAGTTGGTAAAATACCCAGTTCCCTATAATTTTAATTCATAGAATCTGACAGGGAGTACTTATTTAAATACATAAATACGACGCTATTCTGGTTTACTTGCAATTTATTTAAAATGTTTCACCTAAACCTCCTTCCCCCCATACTAACATTCTATACTGGAGTATAGAGCAAAATAAATAATACGGATTGTTTGTTAGGTCACTAATCTCTTTAACTTATAGAATTCATAAGTTATTGATCATAACTTCCAACTAGGTTTTGAATTTGAAGATTCCATCTTCAGTTTTTATCAAATATGATACCTAAATATCGGGTACTAGTTATTTTTTTGATAACAATATATTTATTTACGTCACCACAGTTATTACCATCGACACATCTATGAATTATTATGCGGTTTTTGAGAGCCGCATTTATAAGATTTGGAGAGCTTTTATAATTTGAGTACGTCATTAACATGGTTCTTCAACATGGTCTTCAATGAGGTTTAAATGTCTGTCATATATACATTGATAAACTTTGTTTAACCCAAAAGTTGCTTTTTCGTAAACTCCTCCTCATGATTTGCTAGTAAAATGTAGGCAAGTGTCGTCTGCATATTAAACAACAAATCCATCTAAATGTAAATCACGAACCAAGTTGATAATAAAAATAAAATTGGGCCTAATACACTTTCCTACGTGACTCCAAATTCAGCGACACCTTCTTGACCTATTATATTATTTATTCTAACCAACTGTTTTCGTTTATTAAGGTAATTTTCAAACTATTTTAAGATAGTATTATTAATATCAAAATTGAGCAATATCTGAAGCAAAATTTTGTGATTCACAGTATTAAATGCATTTTTTTAGTCCAAGAATACGGAAATCTAATTCATTATAAATAAATTGGGTCGTACTAAATAGATTGTCCTCAGTGCCAATACCTAGTCTAAATCCATATTGATTTTTAGATAACAGTTTATTTTTCTCTAAGAAAAGATTAATCTAATTTTAATTATTTTTTTGAATATTTTAGCAAAATTACTAAGTAAGGATATGGGCCTGTAATTATTTAGATTTTTACGGTCTCCCGCTTTAAAAATTGGTTTAATCATTGCTATTTTAAGGTTGTCTGGAAAAATACTTTGCTGAATACACAAATTATATGAAGTGGGTTAACTATAAGTTTAATAATACATTTTAATAATTTAATTGTTATTTTATCTTTACCTGCACCTGTATCATCTTTGGAATTATTAACCATGTTTTTTATTTTTATAGCAAAAAGACTATCAAAAAAATATTTAATCTCCCTATTTAAGGCATAATTTTTCGCAAAATAGTTAGAGCTCCCCGCTAATTTCCTTCCCATGTCGATAAAAAATGTATTAAAAATATTTGAAACCTCCTTAGGATCATTGTTAACATCGTATTCCTTGTTCATTGTATATTATAATTTTAATCTCATCTTTATTATAAGCTTTAGAGCAAAAAATTGCATTAATGAGTTTTCAAGTTAATTATGGGTTATCTGAAACACTCTTAAATTTATTCTTATAAAAAGTCTTTTTTGCAAGTCTCAAGATTTTTGTACATTTATTTTTTATATTTTTTATAGTGTTGGATTAATTTAGTATTGTTTGGATTTTTAAGACATTTTAGAGATAAAGACTGTTTATAGAGGGTAGAACATAGCAAGCCAGCTGACATCCATTCTTTTAATCGGACATTTTTTTGAGTTGTTTTTTCAGAAGTGGTTGATTTATCGATACAAGTAGATATTAATTTCTGAAATTCAGAATATAACTCATTCGCGATGCTTCTATTGTAGACTTCCGTCCATTCTTTTTCAGATAGAATTTTTTTAATTTTATCATGATTAATGAGAAATATCAATTTAATTTTATTTAACGAAAAGGTGTGTATAGGTATGGAGACGCAAGTTGTGAAATAGTGGGTTAATTTGTCTGTAATATACCAGCATTTATTTGAGTTATTAAGTATTCTTTATTGTGGATAAATAAATGGTCTAGACATGAGCGTTTTTGACCTTTGGTAACCTAGTAAGTAAGTTTATGAAAGACGAAAACCCGTTTTCCGTTAATAAATTGAAATAATCATTATTTAATGCGTTGTCACCAACTATATTAATATTCATATCACCGATAAGAACAGTGTAATAACTTTTTATTTTTATTTTCTATAACTTTACTAATTGTATTTTAAAAAATATTAATATCAGATAATGGTGATCTATAAATACATAATAAAATAATTGGGATACCTAAATTAGTAAAAGTAAGTTTAACGATATTGGTTTAAACAAAATAATATTCAAAAAAATTACATTATAATTATATCTAATTTAAACGAAAATACCATCATTTTGGTTTTTTTTTACTGCGGAGTATAACAGATTATACCTTTCAATTATAAAAACATTTTGATTCAAAAATTGTGCCAAGTTTCAGTCAATACAATTACATCTATTTTATCACTATTTGGATCATTTTCTAAGAATAGTGTTAGTTCATCAAAGTTGAAGTTCACACTCCTAATATTACAACAAATAATATACTTTACAGATAATATACTTATTGTGTATATAATTATTAACATGCCGAAATGCTGTAAAAGATTCAAAGTAGTTTGTTTTGTAGCTTAAATATCCATTAATCCTTAAGGGATTTCTATTTTTTCATGAGAAATTAAATGTGTACAAATTAAAATATTAGAAAAATAGGGATCATCCTAATTTAGATAAAAAGTACTCATCATTTATAATAATGGCTTTGCTATTCTCATTTTTTTTTTTTTAACAAACGTTTTCGAATCTCTAAACCAAACAAATTCGTACCTTGTTTCGCGAACAAAAGTTCTAGTTGTAAAAAATAAATTTTTATTGAATTGTGTAAAACTATCGTCAATATTTTCTCATCATTCCAATTTGAGTTTACTACTTTACCTGTAAATTTGGATTTTTTGACATTATCCATCATGGTTTTCTTGTTTTGAATTGATTATAACTCAGCCACTATTTTCCTGGATCTATTTAAGACTTTCGAATGAGCACGAATGGATATTTTATATCTATATTATATATCTATGGATATTTTCGCTCCTATTGCTGCCATGATTGATTCCACCGTTTTAATACAGTCTTCGTTGTTGACTTCAGGGACACCCTCGATTCCAACAAATTTTTTAATCGCTTTTTGCTCAATTACATTTATTCGTTTGTCTAATAAGGTGACTTAATTTTTAAGTTTACAATTTTGCAAATATTATTTGGGCATATTTTCTATGAAACGCTAATTCAACATTTAACATGGATAACTTTCGTAATTTTTTTTACTGCGCTCTTCTATAACTTCTTGTGTACAGTATATAATTATGAATTATATGAATTAATTGTTGTACATTACTTCACTCCAGAAAATCGATGACTTTTCGAAATATTAGAAAATTAAATTGATGTATTGTATTTGGATCTCTTTGTCATCCGAATTTTTTGTATAAGAAGATGAATGGATAAGGGGCCATATTAAAGGTTATTTGTTAAGTTAAGTTAAGGTTACGTTGAAACCATCCTTCCGTCTCAACAAAATCATCTTTCTCCATTTCTTTTTGCCTGATTTTCTGCTTTTTGACGTAAAAGTGGGATATTAATTCGAGAATTTTTTTTTTTCTTTACTTGTAAGAACCATTCCTTTAACGCTCTGTCTACAACTTCTTCTTTTCTAGCTCTTTTTCTTTTCCGACTGCCACTTTCATTGTCCATTGTTATGCGTTCAATATTAGAACGATTTTTTTAAAATTCTATTTAATGTTGAATGAGATACGTTTAAATGAGCTGTGGCATCATGTGAACTTATTTTTAGAAGTATGTCGTATCATTTCAATAACTTGTACTTCTGTTTCAAACTTAAATCATGACGTTTAGACATTTTTAGATTTATAGAAAAACACTAATCACCTTTACGTACGCACGCCGAAACTAAACTACAAATGATATGTAACGCAAGGGTATTCTTATAATGTATAGTTATTGTTTAGTTATTAGTAGGGCCCGGATTTCAATGCAAAATGCATCTTTTTTTGATTAATCTTAGATAATGCTTTCCAAGTTTATAATTTGATTAATATAACAGAGACTTCAAAGGTGACATTTTTATTTTGCATTTTTTGCTTTTTTTTGCATATTTCAATATTTTTTCATTTTTAGAACATATTTTAGCATTTATCGGTCATTTTTTCGTTTTTAATGCATATTTGTTTAATAAACTATACAAATTTAGCCTATTCAAAAATATTGTCTAAAGATAAATTATTTTCTTGATATTTAAGTAGCTTTAACGGGTTTTCCATATTAATTGTCAATCTTTATTTTTCGATTCAGTTTTATTATTAAAATTAATATTGATTAATTTATTATTGACTGTGAAGTGTCACCCGTATTCGGTCAAAAATCACGTTCAAATAAGTCTGTTCGTATTACATCGCGGTCATAAAATTTGCTTGACAGTATAAAGTCAATTTTTCAAATTTTCAATTTTTTTAATAAAATAATAAATAAAAATTACATCTTATTAAATTTACAAATTGTGTAAAAAAAAATATATATGGCATTTTTAAGTTCATTTTTGTGGTAAAATGCATTTTTTAAGAGCATTTTTGGCTATTTTTTAGAGCATATTTGTATAGTTTTAAATGCATTTAAATCCGGGCCCTAGTTATTAGGTACTAATTCCGGAGTACGGGATACAATGTTTATTTTGGATACATAATACGAGTATTTTATACTTAAGTAACTAAATAAATAAGTGGTTGGCTTAATTTAAGAACGAATATAGTAAATAGAAGTACCTGAAAAAAATTTTGAGAGTAATTATAAATATTTATAGTTATAAACTTATTGGCTTGATGAATAATTATCGAAAATATAAATTTATATAAAAGACGATATTGCAGTTACAGCTTACAGCATAATTCTAAAAAACATAAAATATAGCACCGTCAATATTTATATTTACATATAACTTAAAAGATGCATCGTCAAGTTAAGAGTCGATTTATTATTATTTCAGAAGTAGTATTTATAAAATCTTCCAATTCCCAAGATAATACGGAGTTAGTCCACAAAATAAAATAAATAAATAAATACAAATTTGAACGTAGTCCTCGTGAAATAACAATAATATAACGTGTGCGTGTTATATAAGTACATGGTCATGTAATGTACGCACCGTTTTGCGAGTATTGTTAGAATCGTAAGAGGAGCGATGAGACGACTAAGTATGAAAAGGTTTATTGTGTTTGAAATATTAAACCGGGAAACATTGAACAAAAACTAAACGAAGCACGAGATCAGATTATTAATATGATAATAAATTAAACCATTATATTATTATAGCATTGTAACAGTCACGTCTTGTTAATAAATCTAACGGTGTTAAGCCTTTTGAAATTCCACCTAACCGATTCCCGTTTATGGGGATCCAAGAGTTTTCTTTCATAATCATTTTACCGTAAACGAGAGCGTCGTCGAGTGTGACTTCAATGAATGTAACACTGTAGTTCAATCCAAGAGAAACGCTAGCACACCGATCTTATCAGTTCAGTGAACAAAATAATAAAATAACAAAAAAAGTATTTGGATATACTCTTGGGTAATGAAGCTAAAAAGTTTTACGTTTTTAGAATGAATAGAATTGACGCCCATTCCTTTTAATGAAATACAAGAATAAATTATCTTAAGTGTATTAAAAAAAAAAAAATCAAGGAGTTCATCTGCAAATCGAAATTCCACGTTATGGTATATGATTAAACGTAAAGAGTGAATTCTCGTATACTTAAACAACATGATAAATTCGGTTTAAAAATAAGTAGATAATGTATTTAGTATTAAAACGGCGGTATTTCACGAATGATTAAATTAATTTAAATTTGTGGATGTCGATGTCGACGATTACGTGAAAATATCGTGTTTTGTGAATAATATTTTCTAACTATATTGATACGTACAGGTAGTTACGATAAAATGTCATTGATATTAAAATGATTGAAAATTTTAAATATTTCACTAAACTTTTTCTATGGATGAAAATCGGTGCCGCGCAACAATGCTTACAAACAATTCACACCGGGCTAATTTTATAAAAGTATGTGTAATTCGCCCGAAAAACATACTCGTCGATGATCACTCGGTAAAGGGAAATGCTTTTAATGCAGGACGAATATTTTAAAAATGCCATCATCTATCAATATAATGTTCGTCCCTTTTCGTATACGAACTTAAAAGTGCACAACATTATCGTATAAGCAAATGGTGCGCAACCCTTTTTGATTCTCGATATCCGAATCTATTTATTTTGATGGGGCTATTCCTACGTAATACATAATATAAGTAATGTGTGTAACGTTATCATTTGGTGTTAAACAATTAGTGACCCCATACTAAAATGTCAATATCTTATTAGGGGATCGTGACTTCCAGTTATAACGCACTATTTTTTGCAGCCGGTACGAGTGTTTATCTTCACTATTATCCGTAGAACTGCCGTTCGGCGAAAATAAAATAAAATAAAATAATACGATCATAATACTCGTCATTATAGTCGAATCCGAGTGTGTTCGTGTCTAATAGCAATATTATTTCCATTTCTGATGACAAAATAATCCAGTTGACCCATTTTTCCACTTGCATCATTGTTGTGACGTGTTCTTATTACATTGAAAACAATGTGATAACTTATATTATTATCATTGTCACGCTGGATTGCACATTGTTTACAGGATATTCTAAAAATCATTGATCTGGTTAAAAAAGTTTTCTCTACATAATCAACATAATATAGGGAACCTAACAGTTCTAGATAGCTATTTAAATTACTCAAAATGCAGTATTGAATTTTGAAAATATATCATATGCTTTTGTAAACGGGCTAGAAATAATTAAAATAATAATAACAATGTAATTTACGATAAGGATATAATGTCTATTTACCATGTATTTCCAAGAAATAGTACAAAGTGGAAGAATGTATTTAGTAGCTTGTTCAGAAGCCAGTTATAAATAGCCAAGGGATAATATAAGAGTATGACCCATTATCGAGAGTCGGATCTCCATCATAATGCATAAAATTGTTGCATAGCCGATACACGTGTTTATCATCACCATTACTCGTGTAACTTGGAAAAACGAATAAAAAATTTGTGAACACGCATCGATGTCTTGAGACTTACGGGTTTTGTTCGCCTCTTGTGACGATATTCGATGTCTGACAAACACATGATCCATCTTTATAATATTATCCAATGTGCATCAAAAATAATGTAACGCTATTGTGCGCATTATTTACACTATATTACCGAAACAAATAATTGAAAAACCGAAGAATATTGTGATCAATATACTGTAATAAACACTTCAAAAGTATAATAATTTTAAATAGTTATCTGCCCAAAATTCGAATTTCTTATAGTTCAAGGTTAATCAATATTATGATAATGGATTCTTTAGTAGTACTAAATAATAAGTTATGTTAAACAAAACCATTTTTATTTTGGAATCTAAAGAACTTTTGTTATTCAAAAGTTTCGGTTCGGTTCCGATACTTCATTTATCAAATGTTTCAATTTCTACTATTTATAAGGTTCCGATTTCAGAACCAGTTCTGTTGGTTTCGATTCCATGCCTGTGAACCGAATTGCATCGCGCGTCATTATCGTGTAACTGGTGTGCATGTTCATCGCATGGCCATTAGCCGAATATAATGTTTCATCATTCGATAAATCGGGAAAGGAATGAAAAATTAGAAATACGATTTTATTTTTTTTTTAAAGTTGTACCCTACTAATGCGTATGCACTGCGGACCGTTTCGCCGTCATCATTGTCGTGAGATATCCGCGTGTGTGTGTGTTCGCACGTGCCTAACATCGGATATTATCTAGACGTCTGTTTTTGCAGTTCATCCGAAACAAAGCGAAGGGATTCGCCGGAATGTCCGGGGCCATTCTGCCGCGCCGAACCTGGCGACGGAGGCGCCGCCTTCCGCAGGCACTTTGCGGACGACGCGCGGCAACCGGAGCAAAACGCCGCAGCACCTGGCCGTGGAAATGCCGCCCATGGACCATGACGACCAGGATTACTACCCGAAACCGAAATACCGGTCGAGGCATCGGAATTCCACTCAGAGTAAGTCACGTCGTACGATATGCATCGGGGCGGCTACCACGTTGACCGCATAGGGAAACGGTTGGGTTACTGGATTATCGTGCGTAGTGTAACGTCTGGTGCGCTAAAATCGAACACCCCTCCCCTCTACGGATCGGTGACGGTTAGCGGTTAACCCGTCTCGGTTCGGATATGTTTACATATGTTACCGTAATGGTCGAATTACACGACCACCCCAATAGATCTCTTATTCATACACGTCTTGATCGCTTTTTCAATTAAACCCGATTGAACGTGATAATTGCTAGCATACTGGTTAATCAACAATATTGAATATTTTACAATTGTTTTATCATATTCTAAAATGTTACATTAATCGATTTTCTATTAAAACATGCATTTCCGATACGTTTTATGTTTCCTCTAACCTATATTTTGTTGTTATTGGTTTTACTTAATACTAAAGTGTACTCGTTCATCCATAACAGTGCTGGCATACACAACAGTCCTTAGTTTACGTGTATCGTACGAATCGCTAGTAAGTTGTACAAGTGCGTCCGTTGATCGATGTCAGACGGACCGCAAACATCGTCTGCTCATCGGTAGTGCCGATGAAATTTGTTGACAACTCTGCCCATAGGCATGAATAACGTCATTCGGAAATGCGAAATTAAATAATAATAAAATCCGAACGTATATGGCCGTCATATAGATGATTCGATGCGGTGGGGATACGGTGCACGCGCTGCTACGAATTGATCCGTTCCATACGGTCTCTCCGGTACGTACGACGCCAAATTAAATTTAAGTATAGATCTTTTATCCTCTCATCGATGGCAAGACGCAACGATAGTTTCACGGAGCAATCGTTTGAGCTTTACGCGTACGCAATCAGTGCCACGGTACAACGTTAGATAATACGAAATATAATTACAATCGTAAATACAATACATTTGACGTAACAAATCAGCCAGTCCTGCGATAATTGCTGATAATTCAGTCGCATAATACGACCGATTTGTACTGCCTACCGGTACGTAACAACGCATATAACCCAGGGTTATGCTTACTATTAGGTAAATTCCTATGGCGTCCGTTATAAGGAAGCCTCGGATTTGTATGAAATTTTTTTGTTTTTTAGAATGCAACTTTCATCGCGTGTAGTAAATATAAGCGAAATGTAATATTTAAAAAATCAAAAAAAAAAAATTGGCAAAAAATGTCACATTTTACATTTAGCCTAAGAGCCTTAAAATGTTTAAATCATGCCCCGGTGTAATCTCTAGTGAACCGACATCGTTGTCGCAAACGCGATCTCTACGACCGGGTCGTCGATTCCTCCGAACGCGTGCAGTGATCCCGCCAACCGTTTTTTCAAGACTCCGTAGCAGAGTTCACGGTGCGATGCGGTGGGTACCCAATTTTTTTTTGATTTTCATCCGATAAAAAAGCAAAACGCATAACGCATACAGCGGCTGATTACGCAGGCTGCGTTTGACTTCGAAAACTGTGCGGTCCGTAACCGTATTTACGACGGTTAGGTGTCTTGACGACACAACAAACGCGTGTTCCGACCACTTCCCATGACCACATGATGGTCGTTCGTTGAACTGCAGTTTACCGCGTCCGATAAACTCCCGATTTCCGATTGATTTTCGCCGTTTTTCCGTACTCGTACGTTCGTCTCTCACCGGTGAAAATATCAATTGTTTTCTCCGCAGCGGTTGTTGAAAACGGTGCAGTTCAAACGAACGGTTCCATCGAGTAAACGTACTTCGTGTTCGTTTTTTGACACCTCGAAGATATAATATACACGTTTGCCAGGCAATCGTCCTTTCACCATCACCACCACCACCACCACTATTATCACCACCGCATATCCACTGTCAACCCAGCATCCCGATTAATAAAACGAGTTCACCGTTGACAACGATCATGTATCTCTTGATTTTACTGATCTCGGAAACGCGGGAGATCGAATACGGGCTTGTGTACCGATCATATTACGATTAGACGTTTGCACCGTCACGCGTTTTCCGGACGACCGGAAGAAACCGCCATCGGCAGAGTGGCGGGCGGACGAAACTAATTGCGAGCGCCTCCTGTGTGCCGATGATACGATAAACATAATTACTCATCGGAAACGTCGCGTGTGCTATGCGGTGCATCTGACGCGATTTCGTAACGAGGCTTTGCGTTTTCGTTTTTTGTTTTTTTTTTCTGTCGATCAAATTCCATTTATTTCGTTTCTTTTTGTTCCTCGTCAGCGCGCATCAACACCGTTGAATAAACCAAAATTTTAGTCGCAAATGTGTCGCAATTTCACATTTTGTCAGACGTGATCTTTTCTCGTCAAACGAAAAATAAATCGCGACTCAATGGCATCAACTTCTCGTACGTCATAACCCGTTTGCAATTTTTTTTATTTTTATTTTTGAACCGATTGATCGATTGTTTTTCATTTTTTTTATTGCATTTCATTACAAACCAATGATAAGTAAAATAAGTCAATTATCGAGTATGGTTATCTATCAACCACTTTGTCGGTGTTCTATTAATAATTAAACAAACTTTTAACAAGAACTTTAAACTTGTGTGAATGTATGTACATTAATAACAATCAAAAAATAACATATCTTATGATTATACAATAATCATAAAAATTGATGTATAAGGTTTAATTACGTAGTGTGCACTTCAGATATTATACAGTATACACTAGAGCTCTTAATACATGTGTCACGGATTCGTGTGTAACGTGAAATAAACGTTTTTATATTGATTAAATAAGTAGTTTTGCGTTTAATTTTTAATTTTTAATATAATATTATTTGTACAGAATAAAATGAGGTTAAACGTTTTTATTTCAGATTTGACACGTGATACGTGACATGTGAATTCCGTGAATTCACTTGTATTAAGAGCTCTAGTATATACGGGCCGGTTAATTTTGTATTCAGGAAATTCGATAACCACATCAATCTTAAGCCAAATATAATTTATTTGTTATTACCGAAATACATTAATCATTATCTTTTTGGAAATTATTATCGATTGATCAGTTGTGCAACATAAAAGATCAAACATTTGAGTAAAAAAATACTGCATCGTAGTCATTTCACTGTATCATTTGTACTCGTATATTTGTACTTCGTGAACGACCAAATGGTTTCACGTTAATAACCTATCAACGTTCGAATATTCCGCTTAGGTTCACATATTATTCCATTATTGGATTGTGTACCCGTGTAAGAGGAAGAACAAAATTTGTGTTTGACGTATCAAATCAGTGTCAATTTGGATACTGGATATACAGGATACTCCTGTACTATTATTTTTATTCCCATTATGCACGTTGTGCTATTGAAACGTCCAAACGATACGGGTTCGGTACTGTTATATATGCGGTTTTCTATTCACGAGGTCATTTCATAGGGACCACACCACATGAATATTGTTTCCGATCTAACCGCAGACTGTTTTACTTGGCGAACAAATTGTTTGTTCAAGCCGAAGGTATTGACTTAAAACCAAAGTGTAATTCGAAATCCCTTTTTGGTCGCAGACAATTGAATAGAAATCGGCTGTTTGTTGACAAGAGTAATGTTTTGAATTTCTAATGCATTCGTAAAGCGAACTTTATATACATGTATATACATTTGCACACATCGTGTCATTACCCAATTCTACGGTATGATTCGATTGATATAATGTATACGCATATATACATATGTTAATCGGATATTAGAGATACATAGCGGAACGAATTGTGAAGTATCGACGTTGGACAACGGGTTTTTGCGTGAACTCAAGGATAGATGCGGTACAATGAAATCCTGTAGTTGGCATTTTTTCTTTATTTTCTTTTTTTCATTCGTATTCAAACTTTGGAAACGTACTACCGCTCTCTGGGCATCATTAGTTTGCCGGATTCGGAAAATAAAATACTTCCCTCTCTCTCTTTCCCGGTAAAAATAATGGAATGGGATAAAGTAAGCCCGATGTGTATTTTATTTTGTGACTTGCGCCAGTTGAATCACCTAAAATCTAGGATTAGGCTTTCGAGTTTTCCTGTCTTTTACTATTGTGCTGCGTTAGACATTTAAAAAACCGTATATTTTCGTTGAAGTGCCTTATTTTTCAATATGATATTCATAATAACATATTATATAAAACTGTGTATTAACACTGGTTTATTACTGTAAAGATGGCGTGCACGTGTGTTTTTAAATTATTGTTGTTTGAAATAGTTAATATTAAACATTTAAAATTTTAAAATTTAAATTAAAACAGTAGAAAGTATTGAAAAATAAAACAAGTTAAAGATTAAAGAAAATAAATGTTGGTTTGTACTATGGTTAGTACGTTATACATGTAAAATTTAAAGTTAAATTGTGATACATTTCATTGACGAATGTCAATTTTATTTTATTTTAATTTGTGTTACTTTTTTGTGGAATTTTAAATGCATTTGTTTCATTTATCTTTTATGTCCAAAATGGTCTATGTTAATGCTACAGTGACCAAGTATTTTTAATATTCAACATCGATTCAATTCATCAAAACACGAGTTGAAAAGTATATAATCCTACTTTAAACTTCGAATCAATAATTTAATGTGTAATATGTGTTAAAAATTATAAGATCCTACTTTCAACTTTGACGTGTCTTTCAGTAATTTGAAATCCTAGTGAAATTTTAATTCTGTTTTTTTGGATATTTTAACATTAAGTTAACAAAAAAAAAAAAAAAATGTTGTTCTACATAAAATAGGTTGCGTTTGACAATTCGATAATAAATGTATTTATAGCCCCTGATTTAACTTAAGGCTACGAATATTCAAATTAGACTTCCTTCACCAAATCGTAATTATACTAAAACTTAAATTAAATCAATTAAATACTAAGACTAAGTAAAAAAAAAAATACGATTTGAATCTGTCTAAAAATATATTTCTTGTATATTATATACATACATAATATGATTGCTTAGTTTAATATAAATTAGAAATAAAAGAAGATAAATAATAAATAAAAAATAAAATCTAGTCTAATTAAATGAAATCATCGGTATATATTTTTTCTTAATGTGTAGTTATTGAAAAAATAAAATAATAATATCGTTAAACAAAAAAAATAAATAAATAAATAATTTAAAACTACCGATTTTTTATGATATTTTTGGCATTTAATAATAAATAATTATGTTATAATATGTCTTGTGTGCTATATTTTTATCGTTATTTTCTTTAAATCAGAACCACTTTAAAACCTATATAAAAAACCCCAACTCTTTTCTTTTGGACGGCAATAGTTTATCAAATATTAATCCAGTAAAAAGTGTTTACGTGCCTTCTTGAATATACGTTAAATATAATATACATACTACGGCTTCGTATACGGTTCGTTTAAGAGAAACTAGTGACGTGCATTTATGGTGTTCTCTTGAAATCTGTAAAGGATTCACATTTTACGGTTTCGCCTGGTTTTACGGCAATATTGATAAGGTTTTATCACGTGTTATTCGGATATATACGAAAGTACTTTCAAAGAACGATGAGGGGTTCTCCGAAAATCGGTAAAATCTTCTAAACCGTCGAAAACGATCCCTTTGTTCACTTCTCCCTTATTGAAGCATATGCACATCCATCGCTAATGAAATGGGGACCAAGGAAGGAATGCATTACGAAGGGACCTGTCATATTATCGCGCGCAACATTTTTTTAGATATTTATTTCAGTGAACTTATACAATCGCACGCGGATTTCGTCCTGATTTCCGGAGAATCGTTGTCGACATGACGTTTCGTTAGAACTTTACCATTACATGATTACGACAGTATCACCGTTGTGCGCATAAACACTGTATCGATTATACACACGGGTTATACGCGATTGTATACGTCATGGTTACAATAAACGCGTGTGTGTTGTGCTGCTCATAGACAGGTGAACGGTTTCAAAGTTTTCTTGGTCGTAAAATTCATAGAGCACGTGGTAGGTCTTTTTAATATATGTATTATATGTATATTCATGCAACGTTCAAATATAGAAAAAAAAACAATAACAAATGTGTTATATCCGTATAGTCTAGGCTAGGAGCATGTCATTGTAAAAAATAAGAGTATATACATGAATACATACCATGTGGTTTATCATAATATTTATATTTCAAACGCACTGTACATAAATACAAGTTATTACGGTTCAACCAGAGATAAGAACATGTCGAATAAGTATAAAAAATTGCAACCCTTTGCCCACGGAAAATCATTTTTAATTCTGATACAGGATAAGTCCATGATTTGCCCAGACGATTTCAACTGGAAACTCTCGAAATACTCGACAAATTGGCCGGGTCAGAGAGAAAAATTTTCTATTATTATTGTTTAATAATAGTTCACACCGTCACCGTGATCACCCTCCGCATCACATCACTCATTTAGTGAGCGACCGACGTTCTTGGGAGTTTTCGTTTTCTTATCGTTGCAGTTTTTTTTTCTGTTTGTTTGATTATTTATTTATTTGTTTTTTATATTTCCAGCCAAACGATTGGAAGTGATGGCACCCAGTCCGCGCATCATGTCGCCGCTGGGCTTCGCCGTCAACCGACAATATCCCAGCAGGCGGCCCGCCCGGTACAATGATTTTTACGACGACTCGGACGCGTACGAGTTCGACGACAACAACCCGGACCACATCAAGCCCGTGCCAATATGGCTGTGCGTGCTGCTGGTGGTCAGCTACATCATCATGGGCGCGTTCCTGTTCAGGAGCTGGGAGAACTGGGAGCTACCGGACTCGGCGTACTTCTGCTTCATCACGCTGACCACCATCGGGTTCGGCGACTTCGTGCCCGCGCAGCGGGTAATAAACAAGGGCGACAACACCAATTTGCGCATATGGTTCTGTTCGCTGTACCTGCTGTTCGGCATCGCCCTGTTGGCCATGAGCTTCAACCTCGTCCAGGAGGAGGTCATCAGCAACGTGAAAGCCGTGGCCCGACACTTGGGCATCATTAAGGATGAGGACGAGGAGGATTCCGACTGAGGGGGACGAAACGTTTACGGAGATGGTTTTCACGTTACTCGTATATACACTTGTACTATTTTCTTTTTTTTATATTTACGAACCGTGGGCGGGTCAAACTCGAATCCACGCCATCGTACCAAGATTTTAATGTCTGTTCAGTCTTAATGGTAAACCGAAGAAGTGTACTATTACAGCAATTATTAAATCGAATCCGTCGTTCGTTCGGCACGGTTTTTTTCATTTCAATAATTTCATCGAATCTTTTGCTTTTATTACCGTTGAATTAAACACGTTCGTGTTTGAACGAGAAATTCGGTTTCCAATAGTTCAAACTTTTCGTTATCAGTGTAATTAGGTTTTGTTTTAAACAACTCTGGTTGTATATTCGAACATTTAAAGTTTTTTTCAATTTTCCACATTTCGAATTGTTTGACCCACCTTTAATAACATTATAAGGTTCATCATAAGATCCAACGTATGTATAAACATTTATGGCGCAGTTTGTTACAAATTTCAGTACTTATTATTGTATCTTATTAATTATTATCGAATCAAAAAGATTTGTACACCGTTTGTGCATCGCAATAAGATGTTTAATGTCAACAATTCTACCGGATTTATAAACTTAACCATTCACGGTGTTAAAACATTATAATATTGTTCGGTTTGAAATTACTGTGGAAAAATTACAACCCGTTGCGGTCTGTACCGGTGTAATAAACATGAGGTGTCACTTTTCGATTCTCTCTTTTTTTTTTCTTAATTAATATAATTAAACACTAAACAGCGCACAGTGAATCTTTCCATATTTCGTATATTAGAAAATAAAAAATTTAATTTTTTTTCACTGTACAAATACGCTCGACTGAATAATATAATATTGTATAGAGAGCGTTCAATTAATCAGCGTTTAACAATATAGTTTTTTTTTTTTTTTTAATTAAAAGTTATCAAACATCGTTATTCAAAAAAAATCGCGACAACAGTGTTATACTCTCAGCCACATTAAAGCAGCTGCAATAATAATGACGACTTAATGCGTTATTTTATGCGCAACAACTCGACTGTGTATAAAAGTTCATTGTATTACAAAATCGTATAATTCAGCTCATGAGCACATAACAAAAACGAGGTCACGAATTTTTGATAAAAATCAGTTGGCGTTTAAATCTTTAAAGCCATCAACATGATATGTCGTGGTGCATTTCGAGTAATAGAGCTATTGATAAAATTATGTATAAAATACAACGTTAAAATGTTGCAAAATACTAAACGTTAAAGACTTTATTTAATCGACAGACTGTAATATGAAATAATTTTAATGTAAAAATGTGGTGTATCATACGATTTATTTTCCTTTATTTCCCCATGCTTTTGAATACTTGTAAGTGTTTAAGTGAAAATTTTTAATTTTTTTTTTTTAGGAATCAAAAAATACTGCAAGCGCTATCCTAAGCAAATAAATTTTTAAAACATTGCCTTTCCATTCGATATGAACTACCGAAATAATTAATATTCTCAGAGAATAATATCTGTTTAAATTGATTGCTAAAAAAAAGTCATTCTTCTATGACATTTCAAAACACAACCTCGACTCGTAATTTTACATGCATTGAATTAGCAATTTTATGTTCAAAGTTTTACAGAGCAGTTTGTCGTTAAAAAAGTTTTTGTATATAATTTTATGACTGCATTTATTTTTATGTTTTAAATTAATTAGTTTACTTATCTTAGTAATAAGTTAAATTAAAAATACTTAAACTATGAAAGACATTCAAAATATTTCGTTATTGAAATTTTTATAATTAAGGAAACTGATTGTATGCCGGTAAGATTGCAAAAATAAGATTTATGTTATTTTTTTTATTAGGTTTAGTATCCCAAAAGGGCAGCTTTGGTACATTTCGTCCATTTAATGTTAAGACCTTAAAAACGTAAATGTCCATGATAGATTTTTTTAATTGTAAAATAATATTAACAAGCGGTTTTTTCCTCATAAATATATTATATTCTTAGAATGTTGGTGTTAACTAAAAAAAAAAAAAAAAAACCAAAATATATTTTGTCTTCAATTAATTAAGGAATAACGAGTCATAGAATATCTACTAATAAACACTGTTATATAAATAAATAATATTATATATTTCTGAATAAAATAAAATACTTCTGTTTTATGTTTTTTTTGGAGTGGTGTACTATCAATAAAAAATGTTTATTTTGATGTTTTATTTTTACCTTATTACAATTTCGAATCAGTAAATACTATTTGAACTTTAAACTACATATATATATGTGTTTATTCTTTCAAACTTTGAAAGTTCATGATTGAAATTGTATGCAGATATAAATATATATGGAACAAGAACTTTTAAAAACTTTAGCATATTGATTGTGTGTTCATTATATAAGAAATTCATTTTTTATCGTTCAAACTTCTCTATTATATTACGTATTCGTTCATAACGTCAGTATCTTAACTCGGCTAAAGTAATGAACATGTTCGTTGGGAGCAAACATTTAGATCTAACACCGAGCGGGCATTGAAGATTATATTATGGTAAACAGTTAACGTTGAAATTGTATTTACACGACAACCGTCATTATTGAATTTATGTAATTGAAAACGCTGCGATCAGATATAGTTTGCTGCTGTGATCAGTACCGATTCGCGCAGTCTTTTTAACATTTCCATGTTCAATATTAAGATTAACGTCGTTCAACAATAACATGAAGATTATAACTAAAAAGGAACATCTTAGACGTTGTCAGGTACGCTTGCGTGTAAATAACGTTCGTATAACATAATGTTCTACTTTTGACGTTTCGATTGAAAATGCTTGTACTTTTTATTTGTAAGTAACGTCGAACTGTGTTATACGTATACATTTGCATTGAATATTAAATTGTTTAAACGTAAAATTTAATAAACCATTTGGAAAGGTTTAGAAGAAATAACACGAAATATAGTTAACGTTTATTAACATATTATTGTATATGAAGTACGGATGGCGTTAAATAAAAATTGCATTTCTAAGATTTAGAGATGAACGCCGAAAGTTTAATGAAATTTTCGACTTATGACGCTTTCTAGTGACTGATTTAATTAAACTTTTTAATAAAATTAATAATTAAGAAACCCTTTAGGGGAATTAAATCATTTCTCAAATTCACTGGAGTTAAAACTTGTTCGTATTATCGTTGTTGTCTTATTGTTTACGGCCGTATGGATATACTACTACAGCCAGCATACACGAAATTTAATTTATTGATATAGAAAGTTTATATTTTCCAGTATAGAAAGGTCAAAAATATCCATTTATCATAATATAACATATAAATATAAAATGTCAGTTCATCATGAAGAGTTAATCAGTGATTTTGGAAGTATTTAAATTTAAATAAAATGTCGGAAACTTATACATTTTAAAAGTAGAAAAAAAAAAACATTTAGTCTTAAAAAGTTCAAATGTTTTTGATACATTTTAAATTTAAATATGTGTTAATTTTATAAAAAAAAAAATATATATATATATATAGGTTATAATATTTATTAGCAAAACAGTTATTTATACTTTTCAAAATATTTATTTTATATTTTTCTTTCGAGTATTAATTAGTAAAAATTATTCTTATTGCATTAAATGTAGAAATTTATTTCATGTAATAGAATTGTGAACCGTATTTTGATTTTGTAATTATATTTTGTTTTTATATTTTCGGTAAGTGAAATTCGAACGTTAATCGCTATTTTGTAGTAAAACATTAGCGACGAAAAAATAAATTATTTCTGACACTTTAATTAATGTAATATCCGAAATTTCCTTGGTATACGTCATATTTATTTTTGTTTTTATAATGCGAACAATAATTCAAATACTTATGGAATTGAGAAAGTTAAACATTTAAGTGAGAACAATTCGCAAATCGGTACAGACATGAAGTTTGTGAAAAGATTAGTTTTTATCGGAAACGTTGATCTATTGAAGCCATCTGAAATTGTTAATATACAAGTAGCTCAAGCATCAACAATCGCAGGTACGTCAAACGGTTTTTGTCTAATAATATTTTTTATTTTTTAAATTTTTCGTAACCGCTTGTTTTGTTTTAATGAGTTTAAGATGGGAAACTACTAAGTATTAATGACAGTTAGAATTTGAGTATTCATTAGCTAATAAATATGTATTTTTTATTAATTATCAATGGAGTATTAATGACAATTGCATTTGCATTTTTATTTCCCATTACCATTTGCCGTAATTCATTGTTCGTCCGTATTACTTCGAATCGATTTCTCGTTTAACGATACAGCCGATTATTGTTATAACTTCATCATCGCATCGTTAAACCTCATTCAGAGTTGAATATTTCGTCGCGACGCTCATAAAAATGGAAGAATAAAAACGTGGTGTATCATTATGGAAATGGAGTTCCGAATTAATGTCGTTGTCGTCGTGGCCGTCGATTAAAGCAGAACAATACTGGAAACACCCTTGAATACCAACCGTTCGTCATCATTGCGCTGGAGGAGTTCACGAAAATGATTTCGGAAGTCAACTCGACTAGGAGGATCGGTGATTCATACTCCCGCTACTCTGCCAGTCGATGTTAAACATCTTGGTTCGTAGAAGACGAAAATGATGTATCGAGATAGAATATTTTCTGTATTCAAAGTTGAACGTAAAATTGATATGGAACATGTTTTTGCGTGCACGCGAAAAAGCATCAGCACAATTCGAAATCGTTCGCGTTCGATGTAAGCAATTTGTTATCAACAATAGACATATAAAAAAAAAATAATAATAATAATAAATTAATATTAAAAGAATGCATGTTTATAACAAACCTTTTGTTTTATACAGAGCCGGATTAAGGTTTTTGCCGCTCATAGGCTGAATAAAATTTACCACCTAGTTTACATATTGATACTATTTTACTTCTAAAAGTGATACGTAAAAGACCCATTGGGCGTCCACCTATACATACTAAGACATTTCGATTTAAATTTGTTACGCTACCTATTTATTGAAATAAAATATTTAATTGATACATACCTTAAGGACTTAAGAAACCACTACTTTATAACGATGTTACGGCGTAGTGTATAACAAAATAATAATCATAGTAGATATGATTATGAATCTTATAAATTAGATATATTATTATTTTGAGCGTTATCGTTTATCGCACAATTTTTCAAATATTGTGCATCAGACATGTTAAATTCAAAGTATCAAAAGGGTCAAATATATTAAATAGTTTACCATGCAGGTTGTGCATAAAAATGTAACGAAAAAAAAATTTGTATTATTACATTTATGTATAAATAAAACCATCAATAAAACTTTATAGCTTATTAAAATACAAGACATAATAATGTACATCAAATATAACATTGTCTAAGAAATTATTATAGTTGCGACATGACTTTAATGTATTATAATTTTTTTTCACTATTCAATTTTGATTTTGTTCATTAAAATTGGTAGGAACACGTGTTTGACATGATTGTTGTACATTATTTACTATAATAATTATTATGAAGTTTACGACGAAAAATACAAATAATACTTGTTTTGTATATAAAAAAAATAAAATTAAGTTATTTTCTTAATTTCGGTGGCGGTTAATTTTGAACACTAAATAGGTATCGGTATTGTTTCACATCGTACTGTGCCCAAATAACATATTTTTATATGTTAAATTTAAAAATAATAACTCGACGTCATTTTTGCGTCACACCATAAGAAAATTTGATTTTCGTTTCGACCTTCTAAATTTGCCTTCTAGGCTATAGCCTATGTATATAAATATGTGGTAATACGGTTCTGGTTTTATAATAAGTTCGTATTATTATAATTATTATACACGTTTAGCATAAAAAAACGTCAATAAAATATCGTAATGGCGTACGTGCAATAACAATAAGGGAATGTTTTTCAGAACAAATGGAAAAAAAATAAAAATAAATAAATAAAAACAAAACACTGAACAGATATTATGAAGTGTCTCGTGTCGCGTAAACTATACACGTTTGAGGGGTAAAATGGATTAGAGTACGGGCGGTAAAAAATACGGCATACAACGATCGTTTGTGCGAAATGGACTCGTTCGTTAATTGGAAAAACTCGAGTGATACGATTGGACGGTTTTAACGAGTTATTTCAACGACGTACGATTTTGAATTATTATTAGCATTATTATTGTCGTTGTTGTTATGACAATAGTTTGTACAAACCTGAATGTGATTTTAAACCATAACAGTATAATGGATCACTGCGAGTGATGGCTGATGATAATAATATTTTTGCGTACGATGAAACGTTTACGGTAAACTTATGACGCGAGAAGAAATAGATATGACGAGGAACAACATCAGCCGTTTTAGGAAATAATCACAGTTAGCATTCGACGTCCGGTTTGTTAGGAACAAAAAATAACGAACCCCGGGAAACGTGCGCGCATAAGAGCTTATAGGTGGAACCCGACAGAAGAGGGTGCACATTTTTTCCCCCCAAAACCTCGAAACCTTTTTTTCTCCCCAAAACCTCGTTGTTGCTTTTGAGATGTGGCGTCGCCCAACAGGGCTCATTCATAACGAATGCGACGTATTTACGGCGTTAAGTTGCGGTGAATATATTGCAACCATAAACGAACCAGTAATTACAGTACCAAGTTTTGTCGTGCCGATTGAAGAACTGTATGCTGCCACCACGCTATCAATCACGATCGTATCTGCAGCCAGCAGCCGATGAAACAACAATGTTCGATAAGTAAAGCACAACCCGAGCGCTGATGGTCGGCATTTCGTAATGATAATGTAATAAAATTCATAACGGTAGCACTGAGATCATGTTTTGTGAATAATCTACGGGAAAGTACACTACGAGCAGTTAGATAACTAATAATTTATCTAGATAAAGATAAAGATGACTATACTAATTCTTATCTAGATACAGATAAAGATAGTTATACTAAATTTTATCTAGATAAAGATAAAAATAAGTACATTTTTATCTAGATAAATATGAGATAATTTCATGTTTGATTTTGAAAATATTCAGGATACTACAGCCTACAGATATTAGGTAAAAAATTCATAGTTAAAAACATTTTAAAATAAATATAATTTTTTAAACTCATTTCAAACATTAATAAACATAAAATATAAAATAATTTTTTTTGAAATAAACTTCATAAGAAGATGACAAATCATTCTCTAACTTAATAATAAAAAAAATCTTAGATTTGAAAAATATAATAACAATACATTTCTGTCTTTTTGTTAACAAATTACAAACATTTTGAAAATAAACATATAATATGAAGAGTTATAATTTTAAAATAAACTTCATAAGAAGATTGTCATCTTGTCAGTTATTATCTGTGTAATAGGTATATGATGTACAGAAAAATGTAAAAATGAAAATATAAAAACATTTTAAATTTTCAAATTTTATTTTTATTCCATTTAAATAAATTATCTAGATTGGTACTCATAGATAACAAGATTTTTATCTAGATGAAGATAAAGATAACTGAGTATAAATTTATCTAGATAAGATAAAATATAAATAATTTTTATCTAAATAACTTATCTAGATACATTTATCTAGATATTTCCCAACACTGACTACGAGTCATCACTGCATCATAACCAATCAGTAGCTTATTAGTGTAACGCTATATAATTTTAATGTGCGCATGAGATACGTTGACGAGAGAATATCTCGTGCTCTTTAACGGTTGACTTTCCGAAAATCACGACCTCTCGGGTAACGGTCACGATTTTGGTATTGATTGTACCGCACTGCAACGCGTGCGGTGACTATCATCAACGGGACAGCGTTACGGAACACACGTTACTATCGGTCGGTGCTATCATTGATTTCAGAGTGTTGAACAGCCATCCAATTGTTAAGACTGGTTGAAACAACAGCCGCCAATCGACTACTCTTTTGAGGAAAACCTTTTTTTTTAGCAAATCGAACGCGAACGGTTACAGCGACGTCTAACGGGGCTGCGTTCACGTGCCGGTGTATTGTTGTACAACCAATGGCTCGTAGTTCATCATTTTTCCGTTCGAGTTTATCGTTTGTACGAGCACAGCAGTTCGATGGGACTTCGCAGTGCTAAGTACGTGCACGTTTCCGGGGACACTTTCACCGTACGGCCGATATGAGTGAAAGCGTAGAACACGATTTCGGAAGAGAACCCGGGCGGTTCCGAAAGCGTGATAATGCATACCATTGGACTGCTGGGTTTTCGAAGTGCACCGCGGTATCCTCAAAAATAATATTTTTACCGGGACGTTCGTGATCGAAGACGTGAAAAATGAATCGCGTACACCCACGCGGGATTCGTGTAACACAATTTTCCGCGACACTAACACGTATTGCATTAATATTACGCTCGATAACACTGAACGTTCTTGTCTCGAGTGCACTTCGTGTACGTTTTTACGTTATGCAGTGTTCACCTGTTACGTTATAATATTATAATCTCCTCTCCTCTCCTCTTTGCCTTATTTGTTAATTCTTCTGCTCCGGTTCTTCATCACGCCAAACTACTTATATTTGCGGACTATATAAAACTGTTTTATCGAATTGACTCATTGTCTGACTGTCTCCTTCTCCAGGCTAACCTTCATCGCTTTGTTTCCTGGGGCGAATCTCTTGGCCTTTCCTGAATATCCAAAAATGCTCCTCAATGACTTTTTTACGACAAAGAGATCCTTTTCTTTTCTCTTACTCTATTAATGAGGTTCCTTTAAAGTCTTCTAATGATTCTATCCACGACTTGAGTTTTACCCTTACTCGCACTTTGTGCCTTTTAAAGCACATTGAGAAAATATGTTGCAAGGCTCTAAAGATATTGAATTTTATCTTTCGTATCACTCAAGAGTTTCATACGTCCTCAATTCTTAAAGCCTTATATTGTGTCCTAGGCTACTATATTGACCATGTTGTATATATTCTAAATACTAAATAATTGTACACTGATATCCTCATAATTTTGGGCACGTCCCGTTTTAAATAAAATAAATAAATAAAGTAACTGTGGTTAAACACGAAAATAGAAAAAAGTAGGACCCGTAATGTCTACGTTAGCGGAGTTAAAAAGTACCGTACGATCTACGTTATATTTGTACACGATTGTGTACGCTGATATTGTACACTATATAATTTAACAGTATCAAAAACACTAATTTATTAATATTTATGAATTCAAGAACAGATATAACTTTTTGTAATTCGTAGTAACTTTACAGTCTGATATTTTAATTGTAGCATGAATACGTATATTTTTATTTGTATACATATGGTAGTCCGAAAATGTTGGATGTTTCCTAATTTTACTTTTTTTCTTAGCTGGTCCGAGTCATGAATAATCAAATACCAATTTTACGTTTATGGAATTGTTTTGTCAATCGAGGGAAAATAATATTTCATTTACTCAAGTGAGTTCAAATGATAGTAGAGATTTTGTAATAAACATATTAAAATATATATATATGAACGACATTCATGGTAGGAGGTTTACGAATATAAAATCATTAATACGAACTATTAGTGTTATAATGGTACGAAAATGGAGAGCTAGCAACAGTACATTTAATGTGTTTACAAAAAAAAGTTTTATGGTTGCAAAAACAGTTTGTAATGCCAAATCAATATAATAAAGAAATTAAAGAAAAATTAGGGAGACCAACAAAATTGTTTACAGAAAGTTCAATTCGAAGTAAGCAGCGTCAATCAGCTTTAAATTTCTGGTTAACATTATGTCCAATTTTTATTTATTACCCAGATATAAAAACAAGTTCCATGTCCTCAAGATCTCCACTTTAAGCTTTCATAAAAAAAACCTCAAAGTGGAGATACCGGGGACATGTACCTATGAAAACAGACAAATTTAGTTCAAATATGAATGTTTGTAGCCGTGAATTATATATATTTGAAATAAATTGATTATCTTCACCGTTTCATGAGATATTCTCATGTATAGGGTAGGTTAGGATATATACAGAGGATGTCATCGTGAGATACCCTGTGCATTAATATGTACGCGTTGACGACAACTACAGTTTTCAGTTACTTTTAACGTGGAAACCACGTCTTGCAAAAAGGTGACCACATCCTACAAACAGTAAATTTACGACGTTGCGTATACCATAGACAGCACGTGTTTAATTTAAATACGTGTTCACTTAATTTTTACGAGTAGCTTGACGTTATGGTTTTACTCGAATACGTATAAGTATTAGGCGCACGTCGTCGATCCGCCCACGCGACCCCAAATTTATGTGTTTGCTTTTTAGTTTTTAATGATTACAGTACCCTGTATGCATAAAGATGAAGTTGAAATCTACGCGATGATCGTTTATAATCATAAAAGTGACGGCACATTGTTCAGAGCATATTTTTCAGTAATTTTCACTGAGTGGAATTTCGATAAAATGGTCTACCAGAGGAACATAGATGGAAAATCAACTCCTTTCATAGAAACTTTTATTTAGGCTTATTGATTGAACTCTACCGAGACGTAAATCTAAATGACCGATTTTTCAATAATAAAACTTTAGAAAATTAAGTAGAATATAGTATATATAGAGATGGGAATTTCGCTGTATTTTTTTTTTTTTTTTTTTATAAACTTACCGGTAAATTTTACGTACATTTTTTTAATAGAATATTTTTTTTTATTAAATAATTATAAACTCTATTACTTGTTTATAACTCAGCTAACCAATACTAACACTGGACATTTGTCCAGACTTAACCTCAAGTATTATATTTAAATATGTGTAACTATGAATAGTATGATGAATAAATTATGCAAATTTGAAATTATTTGAACAAGGGAAAAATAAAAAAATAAACTTATTATAAATATATTTATATTTCACTTTATTCCTTTATTACTTATCTCAGTAGTCAGTACACCTAAATTAAATTTAAATTTAATAGTTGAATATATATACCTATTTAAAGTGTGATTCATAAAAAATCATTATCACTTAAAATATTATGTTCATTTGAATCATCTGATAAGTTATCAAATTCAACCAGATCATCTGTATCGTAATTTTCTTCTTCTGCATACATGTATCTTCACTGTCTTCTTCATTTACAATCTCATCAACATTATCCAAATCTTTATCTGTTAATTTACTTACTGACTGAACATAGTTATTTGATAATACGTTGGTAGAACTGCTAGAAGTTGATGGTGTTATTTTATTATTACTTTTATCTGGACTTAAGAAATCAATATTCTTTATATTTGCTTGAATAAAAAGTAGTTTTGAGGCATTAGTGTTGGTTAATCGGTTTCTTTTTTTATTTTGAAAGTGGGAACAGTGTACTTGTGTACTACGTTCGGGGAGTGGTGATAATTTGAACAGGTTTTACTAAATTCTCGTAATATTAAATATATTGACGTATCGACTACAACGGTCTACGGATAACATTAACCTTATAGAAATGTCACTAGTGTTAATGTACACATGAAAACATTTAAAATAATGGTCACTCGATTTTTAGAACGGTAAAAAATATTTCGGTAAAATTGATGTACATTTTCATTACCGGTAAAATTTACTGGGTAAATTTACCAAGCTTCCATCTCCCAAGTATATGTATAAGTATATCAATATCTATTTTTAAAAGAAAATTGTATTAAGTTAAGTTTAAACTATTTTTAATCTTAGTTTATATAAAATAATACATTGATACATTGAACAATAATTTAATAACCATCAATAAATAATTAACATTCTAAAAAATAATGAATAAAATTATTAATAAACATTTAGTTTAGTATTTAAATAGTTCTGTAGAAAAGTTAACCGTACCTTTTTTTGTTTAATTAATTTGGTAATTAATAAAATACTTACGTACGAAATTCCTCTAAACAGTACTTACAATGTGGTACCTACGGAATAAACGTTAATCTAATACAGGTACCGTGAATCCAAGGAATTTTTTTATTTTTTTTTTTTTGTGGCCTTTCAAGTACCTACATCAAATAGTGTTCAACATATTAATATTATATCTTAAATTGTAATAAATAAAATCGAATCGTGACTATTGTGTTCTTATTTATATAAGCTGTGACCTTGTCTCATATTGTCACTACTTAAATTCATCAATGCTTCAATTTCGAAAAATAAAATAAAAAATATTATTCACTGTTAAGTGACGAACACGTGTATGCAGATGTATGAATAGCGACATCCAATATGAAAATAGATATTAATAAATTAGGTAACACAAAAATTAAACCTCACAAACCACACTAGTAATTAAATATTTATATTCTTTTGTATTCAAGAATTAATTAATAATTTTTTAAATTTTTAAATGTTCTATTGTTTGAGCACGACACGCCTTATGACTATAAGGTTGGCGCCGAAGACTCAATAAAAATGAAATCAATTATATTAATCTATTAATATGACATACATGGCGTAGGACATAGGATAAACAAACAACCCAGATTACATATGGTATAATAAAAAAATTGATAACAATATATTAACCAACTTGGCACAAATGGCCTACTAGACAAAAGCAAAATGAATATAAAAATAATAAACTTTAACAAGAATATTATACGCGCAATAACCATAAAATAACAAACAATAACACATATACTATTGATAACAATTATCAAAAACCTGATTACTATTACCCCGGATATCTCTTGCTACCGCTACCGCAATTAGTGGTGATGACTCCAGGTTGATCCGATACCACGGTTTTTAACCACGACTCCTAGTTGATCCGATATCCTGGTTATTAACAGCGACTCCTGGATGATCCCGTACCACGAATAGCAACAACGACTCCTGGATGATCCCGTAACACGAATAGTAACAAGGAAGTCGACGGAGGTGGAGGAAAAGTGTACGGTCGACGAGCCGCGCACACGACGATATCACAGCAAACACGGAATGAGGTATAATGGTGATATACCACGAGGTTCACGAACTTAACCGTCAACGTGTCACCCGCAAATCGATCATTAAAAAACCGCACAATAGCGAAAACGTCGCTCATTGCCGATGACCGACGCGAGATAGAATACGGAATTCACCGTATAAAGGTATAAATACACTATGCGTATACCACGTGTCTCGAAGACAATGGCGGGCCGATGTGAACAACGTCAAACAATATATAAAACACGCAATTATTGTTAAGACGTCCGGTCGGCGAACCGCGCCGAAAAAAAAACCAGGAATGACATAAGTTTTATGTCGAATGTCGGGCTCCCCCGGTGAGTACGGTTCTAACGCAGGGGTGCCAACATGGCCAATGCAGGTTGACCAAACATCTATTTTTTATGTATTCCATTTGAAGTTAGTTAATAAGGTCAATCTCGCAATGTGAAACTTATAAGATGATTGTTGCTATCCATAATTATATTCCTACCAACATTTATGACGTATCTGACTCCCTATACTTATGCATACATATCAATATCATAAACACACACATATGAGCTATATGGATGACATGAAGATCAGAATAAAATAAATAAATTCTAGATCGAAACTATTGAAGTAGTATTACACATTTTGTAAGCCAAGTGTGTTTTATGCTGCATTCAGAAACTAGCCAAAGGTTAAGCAATAGCTTAAAAGAGTCATATAAGAGTGAAGGTAATGGACTTAAGAATGAATAAACTTGGTCAAAATATAGGTATCAATACTTTTATAGGCCGACTTTTTTAGGAGGTGGTTTGAAACTTGGTATTTTTTCTCCGTAGGTTTTTGTTGTGATTTAATTATCTTTGTAATTTTCAATATCTAGGGAATCGTCTTGATTTTTTATATGGTCTGGAGGTTTTTCTTGATCCTTTGTTTTGAGCCTCTGTTGAGGAACCGAGGGATACACATTGAGCATTAAACATTCTCTAGCAATCAATCAATCCTCTTAAACATTCTCAATCCCAGGCACAGTACCTAAGTATTGCCCAAACTAGTCAATGTGTGTTTTGGACGTTTCCATGGGCTGCCAGTTGCCCAACCCTGGTATACACTATAGATTATATGCTATGGGTTTTATAATAATAAATAACTAAATAAGATCTAGTTAATAATATATATTGCCAATTGATATGGATTGTAAGATTACAGGTCAGTTGTAATATTTGACAATACAGTACATATATGTTTCCAGTTCTCAACCGTTATTACTAATCGACGACCGTCGTTATTGGCGTTTTTACCAAATTGAAATAATTTCATGCACGTCACCTACATTTAAAACACCCCTCCCTAAAATGACACTAATTTTAAAAATATTGTAATTTTTAGATTTTTTCCTTTACTTATACTATAAGATGTACCTTTGTGCCAAATTCAAAGTTTCTACCAATAAGAGAAGTGCTTTATAATTTTGATGATAAAAGAGTAAGTGAAAATTGAAAACTTTGACATGCTTCCATTGAGATATGAGTCAATATCAAGAACACCAATTTTTACAGAGTTTTAAGCTACACGAGCCTAAGGTATGTTTAAAATTTCAAAAGCCTATTTCAAGAGGAAGCAGAGATATGAAGGTCAGAATAACCGGGTGAATAGATACACCTTGCAGTGTTAGAACTTGGCGGCGCACTGCTGTGCACTTAAATAATAAAATAATAAGCACTGTTGGGTATAACATAGATAAATAATCTAGTTAAATAAATATCTTTTATTTTATTTAAAAAATTTTTTAACAAAGTAAAAAAATAGTTATTGGCAGTTATGATGTAAAAAAAGCTTTTTTATTTATTTTATTTTTTTGTAAGACAATATACATGATACCTGGAAACGATGTTAAACAATATTTCCGACGGGTGGTCGCCATCGTTTATTGAAATGAATAAAACATTATGAAAACATTTTTAAATGACTGTGAGACAATCCCTCAAAGTCGATCCCTTACAAAAATATTTCTAACTTAACCTAAACTCCAGTCGATTGGAAGGACCTCCACCGGAGGCCAGCATAATGCGTGTTGGTTAGTTTACGTCTGAACTCCGTGCAACAACATTGAACTCGTGGAGTATTTAGCTGACGAATAAATTTTATCTGAAACTGAATATTTTTTTATTTCAATGATTATGATATTTATTCAGTCATAAATAATAATAAGTGCATAACAAGCTTGTTAAATTCGCATTATTTCTTATCGATTTTTCAGTAATTCGTTACTTCGAGCGAAAAAATGTTTGAAATATTTACATAAAATAAAAGAAAAATGTAGACATTTAAAATATTTGAATATGAAATATTTTTGTTTAAAAATGAAAAAAAAATTAATTCTAAGTCTTTTGATTGACTGAATGATTTGAATGGCTTACACATATTAGTGTTTCACATATGATCGTTTAATACAATTAATTTGAAATAAAATAAAATTTTCATATTCAAAAACATTAATCCCACGGTGGTCTACAAAAGATTTAGTCCCACTGGAATGTAATATTTGTGTGTTATCGGAGAAAGCTATTTATAAATGTGATGTTTTATAATCATAATTTAATCTACATCATAAATAAATACAAAAAATCAATAATATTTGTTGTGTTCATTTTTTTTAACTATAACCTATATAATTCTTTAAAAATACAATATTAACTATTTGAAATATTTCGTTTGACGATGTATTACACAAAAGAGAACCATGAATGACAGGATTTTTCAAAGTTTCACACTCTTCATCCGCATCTCAGCACTTTATCATTACCATGCTGATACTCGAACTTTTCTAAACCAGTTGCTTTTGCGCTGGAAGGGGTTACCCGAAGAGCTGTGTTCGTGGTTGGCTGGTTCGTTGGCCGTTCGTCAAAATTTGTTTAACATCTTGTCCGTATATTATTGTCTTGATATTGATCATTCTCGTCTCCAATAGCATCCATGGTGGATTCGATCAAAGTATTAGTAGATATCATGTAGGCAGTAAATTGAATTATAGGTGTTATACAAGTAAACAGATAATAACAATAAGATAAGTAATAACAAAAGTAATAATACAAATTATTATTTTGTAAATTTTGTGTTCGGATATTCTTAATTGTATAAAATATATCATTTTTAAAAGTTTAATTTACAAAGGAGCATTTCATGCAATCGCATCACATGTGGAATTTATCACATAAGCAGTGGAAAATATGAACAAGTAAGGTTATTGGATGGATGAGGGGTTGGTGATATTATCTACTCTCAAGAGGGTCATCCTTCACCCGGAAAGCAAAAAAACTAACAACTGTATTGGAACCGATAGAAATGACGTGTTTAGAAGCAACCACTTTATTTTAACCGGTTACGCATCTCTTTTCAACTATGAAATTATTGCAGTCGAATGTATAAAAAAAATTTAGTTCGTTCTTATTCGCAAAAATATTAGATTTTGTGTTACATACATATTTATCTATTTCGACTTGTGTACACAATTTAATGTCATATGAGTACAAGGTCTGATCAAAAAGTTCCGGGACTTATTGAATAACGTGCAAACAGGGCATCTAAGAAAAATGCAATTAGTAGCTCTGTGTAAAGGACGTTCTCCCGAACACAGCTGTTTTTCAGATAGTTGATAAGACGTTTTAAAGTGGATTGACAGTTTTTTTAGTAAATCGACTTTCTCGTGTTTGGCGATTTTTTAGTTTTGTTCGTGATGGAAGGCAAAGAAGAACAACACGTTTGCATCAAATTTTGTGTAAAGTTGAGGAAAATGTTTACTGAAACTTTTCAGATATTAAAAAAAGCTTTTGAGGATGAATGTTTGAGTCGTTCAAAGTGTTACGAATGATTTAAAAGGTTCAAAGAAAGCCGGGCATCAATCGCAGACGATTCTCGTTCAGGATGCCCAACAGTTTCGACTGACGCATGTGCAGTTATTCTGTTAAAATTCCTTGGCATGAACCAAATTAAATGTTGAATTCTTCTGCCATTTCACGAATGGTTAAACGTCATTTCAAACGCACGAGATCAGCCACTTAAGAAACATGCAAGTCGTCACGTAATATATACATTATTCAAAAAGCCCTGGAACTTTTTGATCAGACCTCGTGTTTTTATTGACTCTTTAGTGGTGAAGGTTTACTTATCGAATTTTTATTTATACGAAATTACAATGTAAACAAGTTTTTATGTAAGCTTAGTTGCTCTCATGAACTTACAATTATCTTAATTATGAAACTAATAATTCGATATTTGATTACTATTCGATGAAATGTTTGTGTAATTTCGTACCAAAAAAACTTGTATACATTGTATTTCCATAATGCATCGGCATAATATGCCAATTAATTATATTATTTGTTTGAGTATTAATTATTTGGAGTAATATATTATACTTACCTGACGGTGCTAATATGGTTGTGGGGATGGAGAGGGGGAGTATATACTTTACTATTAATGGTCACGATAAAAGTGTGTAGTCGTAACGGGGTTGAATGTGATGCGTTTTCGTTGGTTCTGTGAAGACCTCGCGGAATTAGATGGCGGGTTTCGGTTGTATCGCGAATACTCGCCTGAGATGCGATTCACACGGCGATCGTTCGACTGCATTTCCCGGCGACGGCATTTGTTGTACTTTCTGGTCATTTCTTCATCGAAATCACCAGACCACGAATTCGAACGATTTGCGTAATACACCCGCTCGTATAGAACTAAATCGATCATGTGTACTGTTCGCGGAGGCAGAAGATTATTGCCCGCGTACCCGTCGATCAAGTAGCGCTCCAGTGGTTCATATATTAGTCTTGGTGCATCAATGATCTATACAAGGGCAACTCGCATACGTTTAGCATGAAATGGTAGAATTTACAGTAAATAACCGGAAGCAGTGTTCTACAGGTACTGCAATCCATGAACGTTAATAGAGCGGAGAAGGTTGGGAGGGCTTAGCGTTCAAGCTCTTTCAAACGCCTAAGTATAAAGTGTGTAGAGAGTGGAAGATAAAATTTCCCGTTTTTTTTCGAAACCATTTGGACTATTATTTACGTTCATGGCTGAGACGATAACCATAATACGTATACAATGTCGTGCGTAAGTTTTGCACCGTTCGCGTATAAAAATAAACTTCATACAATTAGTTCATATTACTTCTTCTAGTTTAGGTCCGATTATGATCAACAAAACGCAGAGACATTCCAATGATTGCACGTCGTGTATCTGCATGAACGTGTCGACGGTATTCATTACGGTTTTGAACATTTGGTCCCGCATGAACAGCTCACCCATAAGCCTGTAAAATACATTACAGCAATTAAAAAATTTTCATATATTATTATAATAGTGTCCCTACTCTTATTATATCAATACAAATTGAATATTTTTTCCGGACATCACAAGGCTCGTTTCGTAAATCGGTAAATTATAAAACTAAATATTTATTTTGATATTTAAGAGCAGTTTTGAATTTTATAGAATTTTTAAAATCTCTTTAAATCTTTTTTTTCATTTTTATTTTTAAAGAATGGATGTTTAATAACAATTTTCTTTACATTTCCCTTAA
>JASXSY010000510.1:0-79655 GCA_034509805.1 Sipha maydis
TTAACACGTTCATTCACTCCAGAAATATTAATCTTATGCGGTTGATGAGTAAAATAATAACGATAAATCATATACACACCATTTTAACACGTTTATTGAAACAATACACACATGCACACACGTAGACGACGGTTCATGGTTTTAAACAAATGCGTTCGCGAACCGTCCTCGAATTCGAAAGCAATTATCACTATACTCTAAAATAGTTCTAGACGGAAGTTATTTTTCCAGTTTTGATTGATTTTTAAAATAATACGATTTTACAATCAAGCACTTTCGGAGTAGACACGACCAATTTCTAACCAAATAACTCGGCGGCAATAAAATTGTTTAAGTTGAAACACAATTAATCGCAAGGTGTTATTCTAAAAGTTTTATCAACTGCGGGAATGCATTATGAGATTTAATTTCCTGTCTCGCCTAATATCGTCCGTGCTTACTGCGCGCACGGTATAAAACAAAATATAATAATGTATAGATATACGATTAACTGGAACTTAGAAGCAAAATGGGAAGGATTTTGCATTTAGGAATACCAATGAACTCAAAAACTTTCTTATTAAGATAGTTTTAGTAAAGTTTACATTTTGCTCAATTATTTTAAACAATATGTGCTTATCCAAAATTAACATATACATCATTATTGCCAATCTCAAAATCTAACATACCAAAAACAAACACGTTGAAAGTTACATCTTCATTTATTTATTCGTTAATAGCGTATTATTATACTGTCAGCGTTGTATGTTACAATAATATTATGTCAGAGTAAAACATTATAATTTCCAAAAAAGTCATAATTTTCCGATACAGTTATTTTTTATTTTTTATTTTTAAACATTAAGTATAGTTTATTTGCTGATAAATGAGTTTCATTCATAAAACCAACCACGGTAACCCCAAGAGAAATCGATAAAGGATATTCATATTTATGATTTTCACGAGAAGTTATTGGAATTGTTTTCGGCTATTTTGTTTTTTGTATGGTGTATTTCACGTTTTACTTTTACTGGTAATCTAACTGCAAATACTACCAGTAACAATTAAACTTATATACGTAAGTAATATTTTCAATAAGTTATGTTACTTTTGGAATGATATATTAAATACATTATACTTGTAAGGGTTTTAGTTAAAATACACCCTCGTATTTCACCCACTTTATATACCAAACATTTATCAAGATTTCTTTTTGATGTTGATTATTTTAAATTCTCTTTTAGCTGGTTCACAGTATAAGATACCATTATTCTTTGAATATGACTTTTAATTTGATCAATAAATAGTGTACAGATTAAAAAACAATTTTTTTGTTTTGTAAAAAGCATTAACACTGATCATAATCACTTTTAGTTTAATTTTAAATAAATACAGACATTTTCCAGTTGAAATTTATAGTTTTCCTATACTGTAATAAAAATCCCAGAAGAAAAAAAAATTCAACATTTACTTATAAAATTTTCACTTGTAAATAAACCTTAAGTTATGCGGTTGAAATTATCGGTCACATTTTTTTATAATAATTGACTATATTTACATCAAATTCTTCATGTTTTGACTTTCAAAGGGTAATAATTCTAATTATGAATTTTTAGTGTAGGTAAATTAATCTTTTTAACATGACAATTCATTTTTTAATTAAATTAATTAGTAAGCCTTTTTAAGATATCAAGATAATCGATATTTCATAATATTAAGTTAAATTATAAGTTTTAGTCAGTCTAGATTTCTTTTGATAAATTGCATACAAATCGATCTCGATGTTAAACAACATCAATTTAAAGTGTGAGCGATTTTTATTTTTTATTTTCTAAATAATATTACATTTTTTTTATATTTCTAGATAAAAACAGTCTTTACTTTCATTTTGTATTTCATGCATAATTAAACTGACGTCGTTGAATATTTTTTATTTTTTTGTTTTATTATACAATACGATTATGTATTTGCCTCATCAACAAATGTTTATATTAAAAATTATAAAAGATGTTGTATTTTATTACAAATCATAATTCAATGTCTCGTTGGTAAAAACGTTTAGAAATAAACAACATTAAACGATAAAACTGTATTTATATTAAACAATTTACATTTTTAAATCTTCGATATCCTCATTTTTCCATAGACTAACGAATTATCAATATAATAATTTAAATCTTCTATGAACTTTTATTATGTATCTAATGATTCAAAAAAATATTTTTGTCGTCTCAAGTTTGATAACACAAAACCACAAAAGATCCATAGCCATCTACCAAAATAAATTTTATGGTTTCGTAACTACTTTTAACAACTTGAATTAAGTACTACAAATAATTCAATAAATAAATTCAACTCTCTCAGATGTCCTGCTCATCACGAATACAAATCCAGGATCCACAACTGTATCAACAAGTCAATTATTAGTATTCTTATGAAATAATCACAAGCATTATTTTCGCAACTACAAATTTATGTTACAGATCGGCAATAACTGTATTCCGACAAAGGACCGACGGCAAGCACGATTTTCGTGTTTGGAATTCTCAATTAATTTCTTATGCTGGATACAAACAACCGGACGGCACTGTCATTGGCGATCCAATGAATGTGGAGTTCACTGATGTATGTTAAATTATTTCAGAAACAAAAAAATTATTTTCCAAATTTTTATTTTTCTGTACGATTTATTTATTCACTTTGTGGAATCTGAAGGTTTTTTCTTGCATACTTTGCATACGTATATACACATTTATAATATTATTATCATTAATAAATATTATTCTATAATAATTCGAAATATATCATATACATATAGTAAGAGTAAAACCAGTTTAGAAGATACAAACATAAAATTCAATAGATCATATGGTAAACGAGATAATCAAATAAATTACTCACCGTCAATTCTAGGTGTGCATGAAACTTGGTTGGCGTGGAAAAGGTACAAGATGGGATTTACTGCCTTTAGTGTTATCAGCGAACGGGCACGATCCGGACTATTTCGACTTGCCAAGAGAAATCGTTTTGGAGGTTAATCTAATTCATCCTTCGTGAGTACGTACATATAACATTTAACAATCCGTTCAGTAAAACATAAAAAAAACTAAATAATAATACATGAAATGAATTGAAGCACACGAGTATTATTCCTGTATAATATTTTTAGTTCATTGAAATAGCTCGTCTAAAGCACGGATTTAATATCTATGATTGAGATAAGTGTGTACAGTGTACAGTGTACACGTATAAACATTCTGTGTAAATAAATCAATACTACAAAATGTTCCTTTTTAATAACCATCTGCTCGTCATAGATTATACATATATTGTTTTACATAAGTTTAATATTTGTATCTCTTGGTTCTCAATTCTGAGTTAAGTATATTAATTACCCAGTACCTGTGTATGTACAGTGTTTGTATATATATATATATATATATATATATATATATATATATATATATATATATATATATATATATATGTGTGTATGTAAATATGATACTACAACTTTTAATCACATTTCAATATTTATCTAACTTTTAATTAAATGTCAAATACATGGTGACCAAAAGGAAACTTGGTTCTTTTAATACATGTCACTGTCCAAGATACAATTAAAAATTTTATTTAGTCGTTTCACTTTCCAACATAAATTCCCAAAATATTTAAAATATTCGCTTTTATTTTGTAAACTTTTAAAATATTTGCATATTCATTTTTGAGTATATAGATTATATATTATTTATTTATTTTGAAACGTGAGTTGATTTAAAAAAAAATTCAAATAGATCATAAATCTTAAAAAAAAAAAATTGTTTCATTTAGTAAATATTTACATAATATGTACGAAAAGTTCAAATTAAACTAATTTTTGGTTAATACACTTAAAACAATATAAATATATATACATAAAATATTAAAATAATTTAATAAATGGTTTCTTAAGTAGCATTATTTTAAACTGAAAAGGTTCCTGTAGATGCACATTCTTTAAAAATCGATTAATAAGATGGCACTTAATAAAAATAAATAGTATTTAGCAGCTATTATATTATATATAGTTTAATTTCTTATAGAAGGGCTTCTCAATCTGAGAGCCATAGCTATATTACTGAAGGACAGTGAAATATTTATTTTATTTTGTATACACTTTAATTTATTTGTAACTATACAAATAATACTATACATACAAATATAGTACAATATAGTACAATACTATACATGTTTTAAGTTTAATGATTTTATAAAAAAAATATATACAAATAATATTGTACAAATATAGTACAATACTATACATGTTTAAAGTTTAATGATTTTATAAAAAAAATTTAAAAACACTTAAAAAAACCAATAACTTACCATACATTTTAATAATTAATCTATGTGGAATAGTACGTGTAATTTTAGTATGTACCTAAGAAAAAATAATTAATGGTTTTAATTAAGGGGTCTTGGCAGTTTTATATCAAACTTAGAGGGTCCCATTAAAAAAAGTTAAAGAAGCATTAGCCTACAATATATTAGTATTCAGTGCTTAGGTATAAAATTTTTTACTTTAAATAATTTTTGCTAATTTTACACCACGACGAATCGCCTTTTACATGGTTCTCTACATAACGAGGATTTTCATATCATATGAAAAGATATTTTCGATTACGGGACATATAGCGACGACAGGGATAAAAGCAGCAACGAGTGCCAAATACTCGAATAATTAGAAAATGTGGGTATTAAAATTCAAAAAAATATCCAAGGCACCTATGTACGTCGTATTGTATTGTATAAGTAATGGATATTAGAATGTAAAGTGCACTTCATAATCGAAGCCAAAGCGAAATAATACCATGTAAAATATAATTAAACTTATAATATTATAATGTATTAATTTAGCGTGGGCAAAAAAATCAGCCGAAAAAAAACGATTTTATTAATTTCAGGTGATAATACTAAATTCAACTAGAGACGCGCGCTAACGTTTGACAGCCTTAATTGTACTTTGAGTACGTCATACTCGAACCGGCGATATACCGCTTTACATAAAATATAATATAATGCCACAGGTCAACGTAGGTGATAATATACTACTACTACTACTACTACTACTGCTACGTGTGAAAGTTATTAAATTGTAAACATATAGGTACTCGTGTTTATACTATGAATTTCATCAAGCTTCATTCGATGAATTGTACGTGACGTGTGTAGAAGTCTTGGAGGGGAATATGAAGATTGGAAATAATTTTTTTTGACGAGGCCTTTGATTAAAAAACTAATAAACATTCTCGTCATATATAAATCAAAGATAATTTGCTAGTACCGTACGAGAAAAAATTATAGAGCTAAATTGAAAAAAATGAAAATAAAGAGAAAAATATGACTTCTATAATGTAATCTTCAGTTTGTTTTATGGATTTGCATAATTTTATTTTATTCTTGAATTCATAATTAATAATAACTTGTGTTAATATTTTACTAACGGAAAATGCATTTATTACTTATGCGCTTATAATTTCATCCAATTTCAATTAATAATGACTCAATTTGAATAAATTGTGTAACGTTGCTTACGTCAATAGTGAACTGATCCTGAAGATTAATACATTTTATATATTTTGATTTTGATAGCTTTTATGTGTCAATATAATTGTATTTTCGTAAATCTTAACACGTTTGCCATGACACTGTGCATGGTCGTCTCAATGTGTACACGTAATTTTATAAGTGAAAAATTTCCAATTAAAATCTTTAATTAAAATCTTTTAAATTGCAGTGACTGCGATTTTAAATATAACAGTATAGTTACTAGTACACATAAATGTATTGCTATTCAGAACGATATCCTTGCGTTGATCTAATAAAACCATAAGACGATGCGCTTTTCAATTTTTTAATTTTCATTGCATTATATCAATCAAATTTAAATTTAATGTAGATTCGATTGGTTCTCCGAATTGGGTCTTCGGTGGTACTGTCTTCCCGCAGTATCCGGCATGATGTTCGACTGTGGTGGTATACAATTTACAGCCTGTCCTTTCAACGGATGGTACATGAGCTCAGAAATTGGGTGCAGAAATCTATGCGACACGCACAGATACAACGTTCTAGACGTAAGCGATCAATATTATAATTTAGACTTTTTATTTGCTACCACCTCCCTCCCTCATCATACGAACTATACTGATCGTTTTTAATTTTCAGGAAGTCTTAGCACGCATGAAAACAGAATTGAAAAATTATGGGTTTTTGAAAAAAGACCGAGCTCTTATCGAAGTTAATTTAGCCGTTTTATACAGTTTCCAAGTAAGTTCACAGTAATTATTATACTGTATAATTACCGTCAATGACTGTAGGCATAATTTTTTTTTCTGATTTCAGTCAAATAATATCACAATAATGGATCACCACACCGCGTCCGAATCGTTTATGAAGCACTACGACAACGAGTTGAGAACAAGAAACGGCTGTCCCGCAGATTGGGTATGGATTGTACCTCCGATATCCGGCTCCATCACGCCAGTTTTCCACCAAGAAATGATCAACTATGAACTTCACCCAATGTATTCGTATCAGGTAAAACAAGCACATGAAAAGCTTCAGATTTCAGACACAACCGCTATAGCTTTTGTGAACAATCATACATTTTTAACTGCACGAACTTACCACTGAACGCATGATTCAATCTTTCGCTGAATAATTGAAACGCTTGGATTAGTATAATTTCATTTTATTCATCATGAGACATTGACTTAAAATTATACTTCAATAATAAATCACACCAACGCAATAAATACTTCAGTAATAAAAGTGAACATTTGTTATTATAAAAAGAAGTTTTGATTTAATTCGCAGAAAAATAAACAATCTTAATATTAAAATCTTTTAAACGGCATAAGATTGGCATTATATATTCTTGAATAAAAAGTGTAATGATTACCGAGCGATATTTATTTTATTAAACATATACATTTCGTGAAAATCGATATAAGTGAGATATTCAATAAATCATACCCTAAATAGATCTACAGGTACATTTTTGTAATAAAAAAACAAGAAAAAATAACATACAACCTATATTATAATTTTAATTGGGCTAGTGTTAAATTAAGTCATTATGTATATTAAGGAACCGGCTTGGAAAACACATGTTTGGAAAAAAGGACAAAACCAAGGAAAATCATTAAACAAACAGACAAAAAAGTTCCATTTCAAACAGATTGCCAGGTATTTATATTTGAAGTTGGATATCTTAATAAATCGTTTCCTTTTGAAAATTATTCATAGGACAACAATTTTTTTTTACTTCCTTAGAGCTGTAAAATTCACATCAAAACTGTTTGGTCAAGCCTTATCTCGTAGAATCAAAGCGACTATATTATATGCGACAGAAACAGGACGATCAGAAATGTATGCAAAAAAGTTGGGTGAAATATTTGCACGCGCTTTTCATTCTCAGGTACATATTGTGCAGATAATAATTAGTTTATTATATTACAAACCACGGCACTATCAGCAGTATTCCATCCATAACCTTTAAAACCATAAACCATTAATATTGTACATTAATTACTATAGATCTTTTATTATATTAATTATTTGATTAATATTTAAGGTAATGAGTATGGAGGAGTATGACATGATAAGTATTGAACACGAAGCATTATTACTAGTGGTAGTGTCTACTTTTGGAAATGGCGATCCTCCCGAGAATGGACAGGTACGTCAAAACACTAATTGAGTTCTTGTGAAATATTCTTTGTTCTAATTTTTATATCAACCCATTATCAATTAACAATAGTATACCAATATACTATAAAGAATTAACAGTAATTAATATAACTACTATTCTTTTAAAACATTTTATGATTAAAATATATTTATTGAAATACAATTTATCAATACTACGCATATATTCTAAAGAGAGAGAGACAGAAAGAGAGAAATTGTGAGGGAAAGAAAGAAGAGAGGAGAGAGAACTGTATACATATTTATACGTTTAATGTAAAATTATTTTAAATGGGAGTCATCGATGAATTTTGTTTAATTACGCTATTAAATAACAATGTGGTCAGAAAAAAATTGTTTAAGATAGTATGTAAGTTGAATTCAAACATTTATGGCATACGTATGTAAGTTTCAGCATAGATATGACGTTTAATAATTTTACATCGCGCTGGTTAAAATACCAGGACCACAGCTTACGCATGATGCCGTGATGTGTAAACAAAAAACTCTGGCAACAGTTTACATCATAAATGTATTTTATTGCACAACTGAATCCGATAAAAACGAAAAATTTGAATCCGATAAAAACGAAAAATTTATGTATTCATATAGTAAATAACAATGATAATTTTATTCCGAGTTTTGTATTATTTGTTATACAGGAATTCGCGCAACAGTTGCACTCAATGAAAATGGAACTCGAAGGCAATAGTATCAATAAATCTCTAGCAGTGAAACCGTTGTCGCTCAGGTACTGAGCTATTTTATCTATTCGAAGCCAGTTAAATTTATGAAAAATAGCCAACTGCAATAATTAAATGTTGATTATTATTATTATTATTATTATTATTATTCTTAATATTAATATGTCTTTTTATAGCTCTGCTTCATTTATAAAAGCTAACAGTCTATCAGAAAGTCATCATTTAACTGAATTAAACGATATGTCGAACAGAGATTCTACTGATGTTGATAATTTTGGACCCCTTGGAAACGTCAGGTAATTACCAAGTGTTAGTTTTAAAATTAAAAACCACAATTGATGATTAATGCAGATACATGAACATTTTCGAAGTAATTAAAATAAAGGATGTGTCACGTTAATAATATTGTTTAAATAAAATCAATGTGTAACCATTTTTAAAGCATAATTTGTCTTACTGCAATATTTAAAATTGATTTCGATTTTTCATTCTTGATCAACTATATTTCATCCCACTGGTAATGCAAAAGTATAATATAATTAATAGTTAATGTTCTGTAACACCCACTTACAATAAAATTATAGTTATACATGATAAAATTAATTATCAACGAATAATAATTATATAATACTACGGTTAAATAATCAGAAAATAACCACAAGATAATGATCGATTTCGATACGTTATGTTTTTGTTAATAAATATTGTAGCATGTTATTTATTTTTTTTTTTTATACAAAATAGGTTTTATTACCTTATAAATATACGAAGGAGAAAGAAAAATGTATACGAACGTGATAATTATAATAACAACAGTAAAGATTTGCAATATTTCAAGTTCAAAATACATAAGATCCAAAAATGTTTTATAATTTTTTTCTTCGATTTAAAAGTGTATAGTTTTGGTTCCCGTAATTAACTAACATGATTTATTAAATATAAACTTTTATAATATTAATATAGATTATAGATAAAATGATCAATACAGTTTTAATTAAATTCAAAAAATCAAACTTTAAATGTTGTATTCGAATATTAATTTACGTTAATGCAATAAATAATAACGCCGTATTTATAAACTATAAGTATTTGAAATCAAAAAAAATTATACACATACACACACACACACACACATGATCGACAGAAAAAAAAATAATTGACGATAAAGTTTACGATAGGATTTAATAAGCCCTTTTAGAGAAAACCTTTAATATTAATCTTGAAAACCCCGAGATTACAACAAATCGAGTTTTGCCGTGTAATTCAATTTTCATCATTCCTGAAATTTTAAATAAAATTAAAATATGCAGATTTTAAAATAACAATAAAAATAAGTACAACATAAGATAATATTGTATATTATTCATAATATCTGAATTATCTTTAAACAAGAGGGAAAGTAAGTGTAATTAAAATAATCAAATATCTAGTCAAACTATTAGGACATAATAGTTTTAATAAAAAAAAAAACGAAACTTCAATAACATACATCAAAAATAAATATTAAAGTACATTTATTTTTTTTTAACGTTTATGAGTTTAAGCATGAGTTAAAGCTATATTTTTAATGGCTTATTCTGATATTATACTTTTTCAATTTTAGTTGTGATGATCAACTAAATGATTTATGATTTCCTGATAATCGTAATATTTAAAAATTTCATGTTTAATTAATATTTCAGAATATTTCATGTTAATATAGTACAATAAAATGTTTAAATTGATTCTAAATTCTCAATTTCTGAACAAATAAAAATATTTACAATTTAAAGCATGTTTACGAATTATATATGATTAATTTACGGCTAGTATGAGAATATAATCGAATATAAAATAATGAAATTACATCAAAACAATAATAAACTTATACAAAATAAAAATTGCCAAGTGGTTTCATAGCATAAGGATATATGTTATGTAATAATGATTTACCGTACTCTGTATTCATAAAATGCTAGTGGTCAAATTTGGATTTTAAATTTGTACCAACTCGTTCTCTTTAAATTTCATTTTTATTTTTTATTTTTTTTTTTTTACTGACTTTCTCGAAAATAATATGAAGCAGCTTTAACAACAATTTTTTTTTCAATCACTTATCAAAAAATATATACATTTGACTGTATGTACTTTTCGTAAAAAGTGTTTTTTTAAAGAAATGTATTTTACAGTACTAAATCCTATTAAATTGTTACAGATTTGCTGTTTTTGGATTAGGTTCGAGTGCATATCCAAACTTTTGTGCATTCGGATCGTATGTTGACAATCTTTTGGGTGAGCTTGGCGGAGAACGGCTAATAAAACTCGGTAAAGGTGACGAGATGTGTGGCCAAGAACCAGCGTTCAAAAAATGGGCTACTGAGGTTTTCCACGTGAGCAGACTAAAAATGATATTATCATCCAAAGTATTTATTTACGTTTCGAATTTATCGCTTTTCGATGGAAAAGCTTTTGTATTTGGTTCAAATGTATGTCCGCATCATATAAAACTTACCGCATTGCCCACAATAAGTCGACAAAAAGTTCTAAGTTAAAAATAACAAAAAGTCTAATCCGATTTCCAAAGGACATTAATCCGAAAACACTCCTCCAAATTCAGTCATCAGTGAATAACATTTAAAATTTATTTTAAATCAGCTTTAACAACATAATATTATGAAACGTAACACAATATTTTTTGGCTTTCGTGTTTCGTCCTGGGGCAAACCACGCTACTAATAAAATCTGAATACCATATTTAAATGACTAAAACCGTTTCATGTGTGTGTGTGTGTGTGTGTGTGTGTGTGTGTGTGTGTGTGTGTGTGTGTGTGTGTGTGTGTGTGTGTGTGTGTGTGTGTGTGCGCGTGTGTGCGTTAAACCTTTTTACAGGTGGCATGTGACACGTTCTGTTTGGACATGGACGAATCGCTTAACGAAGCGTCGGAGGTGCTTCACAATGAAAAACTAACCGCGTCTACTGTACGGTTTATGAACTCGCCGCCGGACGATCTGCCCACAGGTAAGTCCGAAATGGAAAATCGTGTAAATCATAAAATCAATTTTATTCAAATTTTAATCAAATTTACCATATTAACCCTAACCACAATCGAAGAATTATTATTTATAATATTCATCGTCGACGACATATACGATTATTATTATTGTTTTTTTTTTTTATCCCTTTCCCACCCGTTCGTTCAAAAGCGTACGCGCAATATCACAACAAACGAGTGTGGACGTGTCGACTGGCCAACAGACAAAACCTGATGAACAACAGCGAGAACAACAAGAGCGATCGCGTCACCCTGTGGCTCGAGATTACTGTGGATGATTGGAAAAACTCGGAGAAGGTCATGTACCGACCCGGCGATCACGTGGGAATGTTTGCGACGAACCGAGAAGAACTGGTGTCCGGCATCATCCCATACTTGCAGTGCGACCAGGACCCGGACGAACCGATGGTGCTGCAACTGCACAAGGAAAAATATACATCTACAGGTAGAACCCATGGAAAACAATCGTATGTTCCTGATGTCCTTAGTTTTCACTACGTTTCATTTTAGAAAGTTTCGCGTGAAAAACGAACTGAATAGAGTTGGCGTTGTTCTGATTGAAAAATACGTGTATTTGATTTATAAATATTTAGCCGCGTACTGGGGTGTCTTGTTAATCAATACAGAACGGTTAAACTCGTATAATTACGGCGCAATGTAATACTATATTACACCCGATTTTTCACGCATCCAAGAAAATGTTTCTTATACTTTTGAAATTAAAAATTGCTTTTAAAAATTATAAATAAATTATTCCGTTTAATTCCATAAACGAACTAGAAAACTCTTGAATTCGCGAAAGACCCATTTTAGTTGATGACAGGCAACTGCTGAACCCAAAACCTCGCACAATAGAGCCGTTCTTTTAAAATGGGATCCCGTGTTCAGTTTAACGACCCTAGAAAGGTAAAAAACTTGAAATCAACAGTTATCCATTCATATAATAATTCTATACGTTTCGAATGGGTTCTTTGAACACACTATGATTTATTTGTAAGAGACTAGGCAGTAGGGTTTAAACATTTTCAATGATAAATTCTTAATATTGCCTTGATATAAATATATCGTTATAATTTATAATTGCTTATTGCATATCCGTAATTATTTGATTTAACATCGAAAATATTCGATTTTTAGGGGTCTCGAAGAACTGGGTGCCTCATGAGAAGCTACCAAGATGCTCCTTGAGGACTCTGTTAACACGGTTCTTGGACATCACTACACCTCCCACACCGAATATGCTACAGTTTCTCGCTTCGTGCGCCACTGATCCTATTGATAAAAAAAATCTTACAGATTTAGCTTCGGTAATTCACTGTCGCATTTAACTAATCGTCATTAGTTTTTAAATTTTCATTTTCGACGTACAGGACAGTGAAGCTTACGAAGAATGGCGCCATTGTAATCTACCTAATCTTTTAGAAGTTTTTCAAGAATTTCCATCCATAAACCCGCCGGCTGCTTTATTGGTCGCGCAGCTTACTTCGCTACAGCCCAGATTCTACAGCATCTCTTCGTCAAGCTTATTACACCCGGATAAAGTACACCTTACCGTAGCTGTAGTCACCTATAAGACTAAAGGTGACTTTATTAAAACATTCAGCAATATTAGATTAAGGTAAATACATCGGATGTCCGAGGCCAGGGCTTACCACATGAGGTTGTAAAACAGCGGTCAAACTTCACGTGCGGTGATCACATCGTAACAATATTGCACGCCGCCGGTTCCAAATAGTTTTATTAACCTTTGTCGGACATCCGATGTCTGAAAGCCAAATGTATTAAATGATATCGCGCTTTCGGTCAAATTTTGACAATATGTTACCGCGTTGCTATTTTTATCAAGGTGGAAAAGGAGTGACACATTACGGCGTTTGTTCAAACTACCTGTTGGATGCCAAAATAAACGACACGGTTTACATGTTCGTCCGAAGGTAAATATCGTTATTAAAGCCGATTATACAATATTATCATACAGCTACCACGGTAGTCATAAATAATCGTCCATTACGATTTTTTTTTCTTTGTTTTGTTTTTCTACTCTTAGCGCGCCAAATTTCCATCTGCCCGATGACGTATCGAAGCCGTTGATACTGGTGGGCCCAGGCACAGGGATCGCACCGTTCCGTGCATTTTGGCAACACAGATACGCGCAAAAGAAAAATGGCTTTGGTAAACAATTAATCACACGCTTGACCCATTTTCATCACCCAATCTTTTTTTTATTATTATATTATTATTGTCGTCGAATCTCACCTATTACCGTATTTATTTGTCCGCAGACACCAGAATGGGTAGAATCATGTTATTCTTTGGCTGCCAATACAAATCAATGGACCTGTACAAAAACGGACAAAATGGAAATGGTAAACGAGGGCGTGTTGGATAAGACTTACTTGGCACTGTCCAGAGACCCAACGATTCCGAAGGTCAGTGCGCGCGAATCGTACGTAGGTACAGGGGAAAAAATAAAAACCATTAGCAAACGCAATTTCCGATGTTGTGCCACCGCCACGGCGGTACGTCTGACGCAATACAATGGTTTGGACGTCGTAAAACAATAAAATAATTATTCATTTATGCGTAACTCTAGATCACTTCCTCGTAGTACACCCTGGGCAACGTCATTGACGGCATAAGTTCTACCCTCTTTCCCGGCTACCAAACCTGTAATATCACATCATATCTTGGCGAACTGGATTCGCTCGAACATCGCCCATACGAATAAATAAATAAATTATTCATTTATTGCGCTCATATCGGCCGTGTTGGGTATGTAAACATACTCAGTCGTTTTTTTATTTGTTTTTCTGCTCCGCAGACTTACGTGCAAGACTTGATGCTGAAGGAAGCGAAAATGATATACGAATTAATAGCAGTAGAGAGAGGACACTTCTATGTATGCGGCGATTGTAAAATGGCGGAGAACGTATGTCAGACCCTCAAGTCGATAATTCAAGAACAGGCCGGCATGAATTCCGCACAATCCGATAACTTCATGCTGGGATTACGGGTACGTTGGCGCGCGCGATTTATGGTGGTCTACAACGGGACCGCGCGCGTATATAAGTCGAAAGAAATATTCCTGATTTTTTTTTTTTATCAAAACGCAATTCGCGTCGAAACGACATCGATTAGGATGCAGGGATTTTTTCTAAAATTATCGTTCCGTGTTAAATACATACGAATGATCCAATAGTAGTAAGGTGGGACTAAATTTGTCCTGGAAACCCGATCCAACGTGTTATGTTTAGCAACGATAACATGATGGGATTGTTTTCATCTTTATCCGAATTCTTATTTTAGAATTCAAATCTTTCATACGAATCTCGTGAGTACATGTATTCGGCGTTTGCCATCGACCCGCTTGGGAAATGAAAATTCCATTCGACATAACTCGATTATTTTATTCCTTATTTAATTCTGTTTTTTTTTTTTTTTTAATTTTAATTTTAATTTTTTTTTTCAGGACGACAACCGTTATCATGAGGATATTTTTGGTATCACGCTACGGACGGCCGAGGTGCACAACAATTCGAGACTGACCGCTCGTATTCGGATGGCATCCGAAACGCTTCCATAACGTTCAATTTGGCCTACAATAGGCAACATGTTAGCTAAGTCAATAGCAACGATACAAGAATTTAGAGACAAAAAATTGTAAATATTCTAGACGAATCAAGCCGCGAGCGTATTACTATATTATCGTATAAATATTTTCTTCGATATTTTCAATTGTACATATTATTATTATTATTGGTATATACATACGCATCTTTAAGACATACCTTTAATGAACAATCTTCGCGCACAGTGTTTGGCCTTCATCCATCAATAAATATAATACCTATATAAATATGTACCTATTTTTTCTGTGAATAAAAAGTTAATCAATACTCACGCGTTAACTATAATAATCGAAAACGTGAGCTGAAAATCGCTCGTGCTTTTCGTTTCTTTCTCTCTTTCTGTAGTCGTAACCAACTAAACATTTTGAAATATTCAACTCTTTCAAAAATTGCGTACATATTTAATATTATATATTATTATTAACAAGGAGTTTCCATTTTGTTTCGGTTTCGGCTGATCAAAAAAACTTTATACATAATATATAGATTACGATCAAGAAAAATTACAATCACAATAATAATCTAAGCATGCACAACAATAATAATATATTCCGTCGATCATTAATAATTCGGTTCAAAATTTAACAGCGTTTGTATTTTAAATGTTTATCACATGTAATGCATATTATGCAATTTACGTACAGCTGTACTAATTTTTAGTATGCAAACAATATTAACTACTTATTCAACTCAAAAATCTAATTCAATGATCTTAACTACTTATTCAACTCAAAAATCTAATTCAATGATCTTAACTTATAAGTACACAACACATATACTTTTAAACACGGACCTACATAATTCAACCACATGATATTCAATCTGGAATACTTTGTAAAAAATCATCTTTTGACTTTTGTACATATTACGTATATAAATATATTCTTATATATTCTTCTTATCTATTATTTTACGTTACCAAAAACCATATTACTATTTATATATTATATATTTCATTAAACATATGGTATTTATCTATGTAATCACATTAAGGTGTCAATTTATTCCATTTATGTTTTTAACATAGGGTCTTATAGACATTAAAGTCTAAACATATATATAATATTTCTTATTATTATTATTCTCATTGTCTTTTTTATTATTATTATTATTATTATTATTATTATTATTATTATTATAATTATTATTATGTATTCGATATAACATTTAAATCGTTTTTTGATTAATAATTTTTAAAATTATTCCTATCACTATTGTTATGTACATATTATATTGTTTTTCAATCATTTAAAAATAACTTTAATTAATTAATAATTTAAAATAACATTACACTCTAGGCATATACAAATGTTTATATGATAAGCAAAAATATTGTTATTCAGTTACTTCAATAATAATAAAATTTATCTGTACTCATAATTTTTTTTGAAATATAATTAGAAAATTTTAATTAATAAATACATTTGTTGATTCTAAAAATTATACAAATATATTTTATGTCTTATGGAAAATATGTGTTTGTTTTATTATTCTGGTTTTCCAGAAATCGATGTTAAGTGTAAAAAAAATTCAATACATCTTTAGGCCTCTAAATTGTTTTATTGTATTTTTTTTATTACAAGACTGCAGTTTATTGTGACTAAAAATATTTTAATACCAAATCCGCAATTATTATTGGTGAAATAAATTAAAAGAAAAAGTTGTGTTTAATCATAATCACAGAACGTAACATAGTTTTCTTAAAAACAAAAAGTACAAATCAAACCATAAAATACGTAGTCTTGATTATATTCTATCAGTTAGGAATAATCTTGTCCTAACCTAACACTGGCACTACTGATATTCATATGTATCTTTTATGTGGCCTAACAACCTACAATTTTCAGTCCAGATCAATTGGATAATCGTACTTTTAAAAGAGATAATAGAAACATTGTGAAAATTATCGATAAAACACAGTCACGTCTTAACTCGATTATTAAAATGGCAAAATATATCCGAACAAATTGTTATAATATATGCTTAATGAGTATAAAGACGTAACTAAGGGGCGAGAGGGTCTTAAGCACCCCTGTTTTTTTAGGTTAATATCTAATAATTACAGTGCAATACCATCAATTTCAGTCCCCCCCCAAAAAAAAAAAAAAAAATTGGGCTCTAATTGTGTCAATGATATAGACACGTCCGAGATTTCCATACAAACTTTTTTAAGTTTCTTGCATGCGATCGCAATGAAAATTTCACCTGTACCTCGTCGTCAAACTAACGCAGCATTTTACAAACAACCGAGAAGAACAATCATGTGTTATTGAAGTGGTTTTACTATTATAATTATTAATTTACTATTATAAATATATGTAACCGTTTTAGACAAGCAACAATGTTCTGCCACCTGTTCGCAGTCGAAAATCCTTTCGCATATTAACCACGTATACATGCACTGCGCCAGTGGTGTGCAACACTGGGTGAGGGGCGATCGTGAACTCCCGGATGGTCACGACATTTTAATGGGAAGGCGGTCGCCAATAATTTAACACCAAATGAAATGTACAACGTATGCTATACGTAGAGGATTGTGTCATCAAAATAAATAAATGTGACGGTCGTAAATCTAAAAACAAACGCGCATCACTGCACTTCATAAATATACAGCATAATCAAAAGTCGTGTTTAGGTGCCCACGTATATCATATGAATATAGAAATACCTTGTAAATATATTTATGTTACTTTACATCTTCTATTCTTTGGACCGCGACCCATTCATTTGTTTGAAGATGTAATAAATAAAAATATCGCGACCGTTTCGCTTTCATCAGACCCTGCCGGACAAACACTGAAAATCTCATCGTTCTATTACACCGTATTACAATACGCTATGTTAATATTATAGTAATATTTCCATGTCAATAATAATGTAACATCTATAACCGTTTTAGTCGTTGCGGTGTTTGCTATCTGTTCGTGAGTTTTAATTCTCATAATTCGTAATGGTATTCAATAACAGTTTTAGCATAAACCCAGACCGTCCTATATAAATTACACCATCCCATTACTATATATACATGTACTTGCCCTCTTAATTTATTTTTTTTAAATCCCACCTCGATCGCATTTGTTCCTCTTAAACTATTAAGCAGTTCAGTTGCGCAAGATCACTGAACACTTTTAGGGTGCATTAAAAGTTTAAAAATGCTGGCCTCTTATTTTTCAATATTAAAACAGCAACAAAATTATGTCATCGCCTTGAACATTTAATACATGTATGCTATTACGAATCCTCCGAAATGAATACGACAATTTACTCGCATTTTATTATTTCTACAATGAGAATAATACAAATCAAACTTTTTCTATATTATACATAATATGTACCTACGCAAATAATGTTACGTGCAGATGTCATGTAATAATACATGAGCGGTTCTGTAATGATCAATACTGCATGAGAATATTCAGCACCGTTTTCGTTGAATAAAACGATTATGCATAAAACACTCAATTATTTAGTCCACTAACTACTAAATCACAATAAAAAAAAACCATTTTCGAAGCGCTGCGATTCCGAAAAAAAATTTCTCGCGTTAATCTACTCGTATGTCATTGTTCTATTTTTCGTCGTTCGAAGGAAAACATAACATGAATCTAAGGATACATAAAAATAGCATTCAAAAGACATTATATTTTCTCGAAAAATGTATAAGCTAAATGATATACGATAATCCTCAACTGGCTATTGCAGATAGACAACAATTAATACAATTATAACATAAAAAACAGATCCGAAAAAGTGCTCTAATTTTGTTTATAACTGCAGGTGTTCCATATATAAAGGTACGACTTTTTTAACTATTTTTTATACATTTTTCCCAATAGTTTTACAAAATATAACAGGCAATTGTTCAAAAAACGACCGTTACAAAGCATCATTAATATTTAATTTTCAATCGATTTAAAAGGCTATGTATACGTAAAACCTTTGCATCATTCGTACCAATACCACTCAGAAAGTTTTTAACCATAAAACACAACAGAAATCACTGTAGACAAAATCTAAAATCTAGGCAGTACGGTACGCTAAAGCTTTTACGATTTTTTTTCCCGATTACCAGTTTTCTGATTAACTATACATTATTTACAGACAGCGACAATCGGATTCAAATATAAATTTGTACAGTCTTCGGTAATGATAATCAACGCGACAACATGCTTGGCGATGTCAGTGTAATATTCGTTAAGCCGAACTACACATTATTCATTGTCTATCCATTTATACAGGCTTATATCCAGATCAAATCATTAGGCAAACTAAATTTTAGGAAAAGACATTATAAAAAATCAATATAGTGCATAACATATTATTGCATAGTACATATGCATATTTAATACTTGTTAGGAGGGAACGATGAAGTCCAAGGGGGCGCGATACGATTGCGCGCGGTCCTTATCAGCGGTACCTTTTTAAGCGTACGATTGCGCGCGCTATATTATTTTAACTTTTAAGCAACGTTGCCAAATATATAGGTCCATGGTAAATCCGTACGATACCATAGTAGTATTTTTAAAATTAAAATACTTCACATTGATTTTGAAATTGGTGCTATTGAAGCAGTAAAAGAAGATTTTCCGGCTGTACAAATTAAAACATGCCGTTTTCACTTGGGACAAGCTTGGTGGCGCAAAGTAAGTTGAATCAAATAAAAATATTTTTAAAAATTACAATGTCAATAATCTAAATCAATTTTCAGATTAATGGTGAATCAAAATTAAGAACTGCATATAACGATAAAAATAACGATTTACAAATATGGCTCAAATCATTTTTCGGACTTTCTTTTATCGCTCCAGATGATGTCGAGGATGCTTTTGTCGAACTTATAAGTGTATGTCCAAATATTTCAGTTGGACGATTTTTTCGGATTATGTTTTGGAAACGTATATTGAACCGGGTTGTTTATTTCCACCTATTTTATGGGCTGAAACACCATCATCAAATCCTAGGTAAATATTTACTAATAATAGTAAACTATAATATTATATTATTTATTTTTAGGACTACAAACGGGGCTGAAAGTTTCCATAGTACATATAATGCACAGTTTAATAGTGCTCATCCACCAATATTTGTCGTTATAGCTACCCTTATGGAAACTCAGGCAGAAACAGTTACCAAATTATTAACCATTTCCAAAGGTATAATAAAACCAAAATCGAATGAAGAATCAAGGAAAATTGAAAATTTGAAAAATGAACACAAACATTATGCAAACAATAAAACACCAGAAAATTTACTAAAGTATTTGGCCATAGTTGGAAATAGGTATCGGGGGTTTAAAATTTAATTTAAATATTGATTTACGAGTATTATATTTTTTCAATTATTAAATTTCTTTATTTTGTATTATTTTTTTTTTTTTTTTTGATATTATTAACTTTTTTTATTTTTTATTATTTACGTAAATTTTTTAATTTTTTTTTAAATAACATTTTTTTAATATTATTAACTTTTTGTATTTCTATTATTTACGTAATACATTTGGCAACGTCGCACCCAATTTCACGCACAATCGTACGCCTTTGAGTATTTAAAATGTTGTCTTTTGTTATTCTGGCACTGCGCGCAATCGTATACCTAAAAAGGTAAAACGCGCGCAATCGTACTCCGCCGGTCCAATGGACGAAGCCCTCCCTTTATCTCTTCCCTCCCTATGGTTACGAACCTGCATCTTTACCGAGTGAAAAATGTTTTTAAACGTTTTTAACAAAACTAGTGCCTGCATACTAACGGTAATTACTTATTTTTACGATCACTGTAATAGGCCAAAAAAACTTCAACGACATTATACGCACCAATGGTGTGAAAATCACAGTGAACGAAAAACGAACTTTTTTTTTATTTTAATGTAAAGTTGGTTGACCATTCGGTGTTGCGTTTCGCGGATTCACATCAACTAAATATGACGTATTACATTAACCTGGACGTTAACTCACGACCCATTAAAAATTTTAAAATAAAACAAAATATTAAAAAAAAAAATAGAGTAAAATTATTAAAAAACATAATTTTTTAATAATTTATTAGTTCTTTTAAATATTCCAAAAATGCAATATTAATATTAATGATCATAATAAAACTAAAAATACATATAACTGTTTTGTACTTATTTTTAATGTGAAATTTGAACTTATGTTTCGTTTACTAATAATGAAAAATCTGGTTGGAATTTAGTTGTTCTAAACCTCATAGTGCAATGTAGATGTTTGTCAATAAGGCACGATCTATGAACTGATTTTTGAATTGTTTGTTTCGTTAGTGAAAATATTTTTTTGCATAATTACGTCGAGCCAAATAAAGTTGACATTTTCATCATGTCTCTCAAATCTATCAGGGAAATCTTCGTGTGAAAGACTACAATTTATTATTTTTTTTTTTTTTTTATTCTTCTTTGTATAATTAATTTGTTTTAACTCAATAACTTCAAGGTGAAAATACATTAAGTATAGACATAAAATTCATCAATATTAAATTGATTCTCGAATAAACAATTAATAAACGATTTTTCGTGTAATTTAACATCCGATAAGATAAAATATCAATTTACAATTTGTTTAACAAAACAATAAATATAATTCGTTGAACATATTATTTTATTTCTAAAATATTTAGCAGTTTTCAAAATTTATGAAATAACAGTCTTAATTTGATTAACAAATAATTTTAGTTTTGCATAAAATACTTGAAAAAAATTAAACATGTCAAATATAAACTTTCCTAGTCCTTATAATTTTAAATTTTAATCATTGAAATGCATTGTTACGTCTATATAAAATATGTAATCCCACAACCTATTATCTTGTATCTTATCCCATTATCATCTAAGTTCTAAAATATATTTTCCCTTGTTGATCATGAAAATTCAAATTTTTCTCATAAATCAAAAAATAATTTCCAAGCCTTTCCCCTGCTTAAGCATCGAACATCATTATGATGTGCCACATCACTATATATACTCGGCTTCTATTTCGAGAAGAAAACTTTTAAACTGCCCATGAATAAGACCATGAAACCTAATAAAACAGCTTTTGTTACAACAGACATAATATTTTTGAGACCCATAACTTTTCCATAAAACCTGCTGATGAATAATAACTTATAATAAGCCTGTACGAAAATAATTGTTTATCCTAGTGGATCGTGTTTACATATGGTGCGAGTATTCATATTAAGTCAATACCGAAGTAAGTAAAGTCATTAATACAAGAGAAAAAAGATATAATTTAAACCAGTGGTTCTCAATCTTTTTAGGACCGCGACCCAAATTTTCTTCCAAAAATCTATCCCGACCCCCATGGTTTTACATTTACAGAATCAAAAAAGTAATTTAAAAATACAAATTTTTTCTATTTTATTACTTATTTACAACTTTATAATAATACTAATAATTATAACAATATACTTATAATAATAATAATAATATAATACTTAATTAATAATTAGGCGTATGTGATGAATGTGCTCGTTTCCTGCTATTGTTGATAACAGCACCAACATCGACGTCAATTTTAGTTATTTTCAAACGCAAGGAGTGCGATAATTGGAGCTTGTTTCTGTGTTTGTTTTTGATGCCCACCATTGCCGAAAATCCAACTTCGCACAAGTATGAAGATGAGAAAGGTAGTAATACCTTTAAAGCTTCAGTTGAAAGAGTTTGATATTTCTGTTGGACTGACAGCCAAAACTCAATCAAATTATTGCGGCTAAATTTAAGTTTTAATGATGTATCTTCAGATATATCAATGAGTTCTTCATCAGCTTTTGTTGATATCCCTGTTAACATAGCGTCCTGAAACGGATTCACAATCCAGTTATTTTTTTTACATTTTTCCATTTCTTCAAGGAAGTAAAAGTAAAAGTTATCCTTCAACGAAATTAAATGCAAAGTAATTTGGCTAATTATATCATCAGGAATTTTTATATTATTTTCGGTTATAAAAGTTTCAAATGTTTCAAAACAATCATAATTTTGCATTTCAATGTTTTTTTGCCATAAAGTAAGTTTTTTTATAAAACCACTAATTTTTTCATGGACCGCAAATAGATCGGTTCCTTTAGTTCCTTGTAAATATAAATTTAGTTCGTTCAGTTTCGAAAATATGTCGGCTAAATACGTGAGCTTCAAAATAAAATCTTCATTGTGCAACGATTTTGCCAGATTAGTTATTTCCTTTAGAAACAATGCAACTTCTTCGCGGAGTTCTACAAGTCTTGTTAATACTTTTCCTCTTGACAGCCAACGTACTTCAGTGTACAAAAGAAGAGATTTATGAGAACTTCCCATCTCTTCACACAACTTTTCAAATAATCGTGATTGCAGTGGCCTTGTCTTAATGAAATTGACTATTTTCACAGAAGTGTTCAACACCATTTTCAAGTTATCCGACAGATTTTTCGATACTAAAACTTCCCTATGAATGTTGCAGTGAGTCCATGATGCATTCGGACTAACTTCAAGCATTCGAGTTACAACACTACTATTTTTACCACACATAGCTCTAGCACCGTCTGTACATAATCCGACACATTTTACCCAATCAAGACCATATTTAGTGATATAAGTATTAAGGGTAGTGAATATTTCCTCACTAGTACCTCGAATAATTGGTTCACAAAATAATATATCTTCATGTGATGCGTTGTTCTATGTATAACGTATGAATACAAGCAGCTGACATAAACCTTGAACATCAGTAGACTCATCTAGTTGTAATGAGAAAAATCTACTTTTACTGGCTCTTTCAATTAGCTGATTTTCTGTCCATTGAGACATGTCATTAATCCTACGTGTAACTGTATCATTTGATAGTGGTATCATTTCGACGTCTTTCGAGAATTTGTCACCAAACATTACTCCAACTGTATATTTTATTGCTGGCAATACTAAATTTTCTCCGATAGTATGTGGTTTGCCAGCTTTTGCGATTTGTAAACTTATCAGGTACGAAGCGTGCATAGCTTTTTCATTGATCTTGGTGAACTGTGTAATTTTTGTTATGGACGTATTCAGTTCTTTCAACTTTGTTTCGAAATAAGAGAGTGGTTGATCTATCAAATCAGGATGCTTTGTCTCAATATGCCGACGTAATTTATTCGGACGCATACTCTCGTTTGCAAGTACTTCAAAACAAATTACACACTGTGGTCGTTGTTCATCATTATCTTCTTTCCAAGAAAAACCAATTTTTAGGTACTCTGAATCATACTTTCTTGTCTTTTTTTTTCATTTTAAAACCGAAGTTGAAGGTTCGTTTTCATCGGTTTCAATTTTTCGCTTATTTACCAACCATTTATACATCATATAATTGTTGTAAATAATTTTTCTCAAAAATAGCGTGCACAATTACACCAAACAATCGATCGCACCAATACGAACGCACGCGGTACAACACATTCATACACGTGCACGACACATTAACTAAAATTACAAGCCGACGATGATACAGCGTAACGACTAACTGAAATTTTACAGACAACTAATTGCCGAGTACCGACTTATTTATTTTATCGAAATATTTTTGCGATAACGACGTACCAAAAGTACCCGTCGTAATAATTCCCATAATTCGTATATTACTTTATACTTCTATTAATATTTAAATTCTATAATCTATAGTCTATACAATTTAAAAAAACCGGATGGGCCTCGCTCTGCTATACAGTTAGGGGTAGAGTGCACCTCGCTTATAGGGTAGGTCATTATTATAATGGATTTGTTAAATTTGAATGCAATGATAGATATCATTGTATACGAATAACGATTCTGAACGGAGTTCATATGTTTGTCTAGGATATAATACATTGTTATTTATAAACATTGTAAAAAGTATATTTTATTTTGAAACGATAAATATATTTTTCAATTAGGATGGGTTGGCAGTTGCATACAGCGATATAGTTTGTCAGTCTAGAACATTCTACATTATATTATATTTTACATGTAATTTTATGTCAATATTCACTGTTCAAACGCTTATAAAAAAGAATTGTGCCTATGGATTTTAATAATTTTTGAATGACATTAAGAACTACTTCTGTGGAATCTTCGATTAAATTTTCAAGTATTTTGTAGTAGCCAAATTTTTTTTATCACCGATTATAAATATAAAATGTAAAAAAATCGAATATTTTAAATGCCTATAAGTGGCTTAAAAATCAATATAATATTTTGAAAAAAATATTGCATAAAAGAAATACCAATCATAACAGCTGGTAGAAATTTCAAAAATCTGCGACTTATACTTTTTGAATTATAACTTATATTTAAAATCGTTTGAGAATAAATCGCTATTTTATGCAATTTCGTAAATATTTAAATTTCAAACAGTCATACAATTTTTTCCTCTTAGTATTATCGTGATTTTTACATATTTCGTATAAATTGGAACTTTGAGCACTTATAAAAAAAAATTGTGACCTACGATTTTAGATTTTTTTTTATCAGTTAAGGAACAACTTATAAGAAACCTTGTATTAAATTTTCAAGATTTTCTGGGCAGCCAAAAAAATTTTATCGTTATTTAAAAAAAAAATACTTAAAAATATTGAAAATTTCAATTGTCTATAAATAGCTTAATAAAAGTCAAAATACTTTGAAAATTTAATGGTGTATGGAGAACGCTAATCTAAACATTTGGTGAAAATTTCATTTACATCGATTAGTTTTTGAGTTATAGCAAAATAAAAAATTTGATTATGTCAAAAACTGGTTTTGCGTAAAATCTCCCGTTTTTCCCAAATTTTTTTATGGTTTTTCCCGTCGCATTTAAAAAATATTGGAAATTTTTAACTTTTGACCCCCCAAAGTACCAAATAGATTCACTTTCCTTTCAGAAAAGTTGCTACATAAGGCAATCGAAGCATTTTTACTGCCCCAAAACGTGTCGACAGACACAAAAAAAAAAAAAAAAAACACACATCATTGTAAAATCAATACATTCTTCACTCCGTTCAGAATCTAAAATGAAAAACCGCAACAACTTGAAATTTTCACCAAATCTTTATATTGACGTTCTCTATACATGGTTAAGATTTCAAAGTATTTTGACATATTTTGACTTATTTATAGACAATTTAAATTTTCGATTTTTGTAAAAATTTTGTTTTTAAACATCTATAAAATTTAATTGGTTGAGCGAAAACTCTTGAAAATTTTATACTAGGTTTATAATAAGTTAAACTTATCGTAACTAAAAAATATCGGTGATCGGTTAACTCAATTTTTTTTTATAAGCCCTTAATGCTCAAATTTGTATAAAATGTGTAAAAATCACGATAATTTGCAAGTTATTTTGTAGATAAAAATTCATAAAATTTTTTCTGTTCATACTTAAGGTTCAAAATTTTAACACTAGGTTATCTATGAGGTACTCTTCAAAAATCTTTAAAAAAATTTCTACCGGACTAAGAGGAAAAAATTGTATGACTGTTTGAAATTTAAATATTTACGAAACTGCATAAAATAGCGATTTATTCTCAGACGATTTTAAATATTTGTTATAATTCAAAAAGTATAAGTCGCAGATTTTTGAAATTTCTACCAGCTGTTAAGATTGGTATTTCTTTTATGCAATATTTTTTTCAAAATATTATATTGATTTTTAAGCCACTTATAGTCATTTAAAATATTCGATTTTTTTACATTTTATTTTTATAATCGGTGATAAAAAAAATTTGGCTCGTACAAAATACTTGAAAATTTAATCGAAGATTCCACAGAAGTAGTTCTTAATGTCATTAAAAAATTATTAAAATCCATAGGCACAATTTTTTTTTATAAGCGTTTGAACATCGAATATTGACATAAAATTACATGTAAAATATAATATAATGTAGAATGTTCTAGACTGACAAACTATATCGCTGTATGCAAGTGCCAACCCATCCTAATTGAAAAATATATTTATCGTTTCAAAATAAAATATACTTTTTACAATGTTTAAAAATAACAATGTATTATATCCTAGACAAACATATGAACTCCGTTCAGAATCGTTATTCGTATACAATGATATCTATCATTGCATTCAAATTTAACAAATCCATTATAATAATGACCTATCCTATAAGCGAGGTGCACTCCACCCCTAACTGTACAGCAGAGCGAGGCCCATCCGGTTCTTTTTGAGTTAGAGCATTTTAAAAAAAACCAATATCTTTGTCAGTCTAGAATATTATACATTATATTATATTTTACATGTAATTTTATGTCAATATTCGCTGTTCAAACGCTTATAAAAAAAAATTGTGCCTATGGATTTTAATAATTTTTGAAGGACATTAAGAACTACTTCTGTGGAATCTTCGATTAAATTTTCAAGTATTTTGTAGTAGCCAAATTTTTTTATCACCGATTATAAATATAAAATGTAAAAAAATCGAATATTTTAAATGCCTATAAGTGGCTTAAAAATCAATATAATATTTTGAAAAAAATATGACATAAAGGAAATACCAATCGTTCGAGAATAAATCGTTATTTTATGTAATTTCGTAAATATTTAAATTTCAAACAGTCATAAAATTTTTTCCTCTAAATCCGGAAGAAATTTTTTTAAAGATTTTTGAAGAGTAGCTTATAGATAACCTAGTGTTAAAATTTTGAACCTTAAGTATGAACAGAAAAAATTTTATGAATTTTTATCTACAATATAACTTGCAAATTATCGTGATATTTACATATTTCGTATAAATTGGATCTTTGAGCACTTATAAAAAAAAATTGTGACTTACGATTTTAGATTTTTTTTATCAGTTTAGGAACAACTTATATGAAACCTTGTATTTAATTTTCAAGATTTTCTGGCCGGCCAAAAAAATTTTATCGTTATTTTAAAAAAAAATACTTAAAAAAATTGAAAATTTCAATTGTCTATAAATAGCTCAATAAAAGTCAAAATACTTTGAAAATTTAATGGTGTATAGAGAACGCTAATCTAAACATTTGGTGAAAATTTCAAGTATTTACATCGATTAGTTTTTGAGTTATAGCAAATAAAAAAATTTGATTATGTCGAAAACTGGTTTTGCGTAAAAACTCCCGTTTTCCCAAAATTTTTTAGGGTTTTTCCCGTCGCATTTAAAAAGTATTGAAATTTTTTTACTTTTGACCCCCCAAAGTACCAAAAAGATTCGATTTCCTTTCAGAAAAGTTGCTACATAAGGCAATCGAAGCATTTTTACTGCCCCAAATCGTGTCGACAGACACAAAAAAAAAAAAAAACACACATCATTGTAAAATCAATACATTCTTCACTCCGTTCAAAATCTAAAAATATAAATTTCTTACAATCTGTATAATTTGAAAAAACTTCTCTCGACCCCCCAAAAATTGAATTGACCCCAGGGGGTCGCGACCCACAGTTTGAGAAACACTGATTTAAACAATTTATTCTTCGTTACGTGCAGTTGTACCACAAAGTTATAACACGCGGGTTATTTCAAATAATATCTGTGTAAAAGTGGATATAAATTTCGTTGGGTATTAACATACAGTTCGGAATGCAGTAAATAACCATGTAAATATATTAAATATATGTGACTATATTTCATAAATTACAATTTTAGTCGGAAGTACTGAACGCTTGCGCTTACATATATGCACTAGATTTTACATAATAAAAAAATACTAATATAATTTACAGAATGACGGAAAATAACTTACTCCGAGCGAAAAATCGTTGTCCATGAATTGTTCAGAGATAAACTCACTCAATGCCCGACATGTTTAACGGTGCTTGTAGTCTTACCACATGTCTATACTGTATATTATACAGCGTAAAATATTATACAGTGTATAATATTTTACGCGTATATCAGTTCAATATAAAAACGGAAAATATTCTCCCATTGTTAGGTCACTAGTTATGATCGTCTGAGTATTACAAGTGCAACATACACACGTCATAAATGGCGATATTATATAATTTAATACGCGTGTTGCTTTTAATGTAAAATACAATTATTTCTGGAAAAAGCGCTAATGATTTATTCGTATAATATTAATACATTAATAATCAAATATTCTATTGAAAATTGTTCAAAACAGTCACCAAACTCTTGGCTCGACATATTTTAAAAAGTAGAATAAGGCCGCTTCATATCGGTCCGAAGTTTGGCTAACCTAACCATATAAAAACTTCATTACAAAATTAAAGCATTAATCTTCATAGATAAAAACCATTATGTAAAAACCAATGCATGATTAGAATTTAAATCAGTTGGAGAAAACATAGTATTTTAAGTTTTCGTCTGATATAATGAATTCCATAAAATAAAGTTAATAACATTGTGTTATGTAATAATTTATGGTTAATAACTAAATAACCTTCATACATTAGCCCAAACAAATGTCCATTAAATTTAGGTTTTTTCTTTTTTTTATTATTGATAATACTACAGTTTTTTTTTTTTTTTTAATAACTATTTTAATTCCATATTGTACTTTATATATGTATATTTATTGAAAGTAGTTACATCGATAAAAAAACGAAATTCACAGGAAAAACAATGACATCTTTTAAAATATTTAAACTTTTTTTATAATACTCGTAAAAGGATTTTATTTAAAGAAAGGAAAACTTTTTACAAATCAAATTTTTAAACCGATTTTCGATTTAGCTTTACAAATAATGTAAAAAATTCTAATTGAAAATACTAACATTTAATATTTTACTTTTGAGACTCAGACTTTTTGAATTTAAAAAATCTACAAAAAATGCGAGCTGTAAAAAATTCTCTTCCAATAAAAAAAATAAAAAAAGCACAATCTAATAATTAATAATCTATAAGGCATCATCATTTTTGAGTAACGTTAATAAACGGCAAAGAAAATATATAATTACACAATTTTTGGGAAAATAATACGGTTGCTCGTAAGAATTGGAGAACCTGTTTTCAAATTTTTAAGAAGAACGTAATAGCTATTTTAATATTATTCTCAGTATATCAATTTTAGAGCTCTTAGTTTATTTTGTTCGTGTATTTTTACAAACCTATTATTTTTTTAAATTTTTTATTGAGATCAACTCACGATTTTTAATTTTATTAGAAGAAAAATAAAAAATGTGAAGCTTATAATCAGTATTATTATTTATAATGTTTTCACGAACACAACCGAATAATTTTCTTTGAAAGGAATTAGAATTATATTAAATTAAAATTATCAAAATTATTAAAACATAATGAAAAAATAATTTTTTTTTCTTCAAAAAAACTTATATCCAGTCTGAATAAACACTCGTTGAATGTGAATATATCCAGAAATTAAGTAGAATTATCATAGAATAATACAAATAAAAGTAAAAATTAATTAAGTTGCAATAAATAAATAATAACAAGCAGGCACGTATCCAAGGGGGAGGCGAAAAGGGCACTCGTCTCCCTAAATCTCCTAAAAAAGCTTTTCTTATACATAGTAAAAAATACTATTTAATTATTTTTTATCAATTATTTAAAAATCCTAAACTTTTTGACTACCAATAGAATAATAAGAATAATTTACAGAATAGGTTATAATTTCTTATACATACAAGCCACATACAAATTATTGTATCAAGTTTTGTATTAATCGATATTATACAGTGAACTGTAATACAAATCATTAAAACGTTATCTTCGTTACTGCAGGAAATCACTGACCGATGTGCGTCACACGTCGTCTCAGACATTTCCGTCAAAAAAAGTAATAGTTTTTTATTAGTGAATCCTGAGTTTAAAAATATAAATTCTGCACATGAGACATTAAATGATTTAAATCAAAATAACTGTCCAATACATACAACGTAGGTATTTTAATGTTGTAGTAACCTGGCAAATTTCTGTTACAACAGATGAATGAAGTTTTTCTCTTTTAGGCTGCTTAAAACTTGGTTAAGACCAAGAATGGGAGAAGAAAGATTGACTGGGTTGGCCCTTATGTATATCCATATACATACAAATAACACAAAAGATATAGTTAACAGGTTTTCCAAAGAAAAACAATGAAAACTTACTTTTTATTACAAAAATAACTATAATAATTCAATAACTTGAAGGTTATTGACCACTACAAATGACACAAAATCAAATCACTCGAGTTGTCTTATTAAGAAAATCGGAAGCAGCCGGTGATTTATTTTAATTGCATGCCTCCCGACATAGACATGTAAACGTTGCATTTTATTTTTGTATTATTCCAATCTTTTTTTTTTTTTCTATAAAGATTTTCAAAACGCATATTTGGATTCATCGGGAATAATTCCATTCGAGGCCAATATCCTCCATATAAATTACACCAAAAATCGATTGTAAACGGAATAGTTTGGCTTTCACACAAGTTCATAGCTGTTATTGATGCAAACATTGAGAACAATTGAAAACATTAATGAATTCAAATCCATATCCAAAACCCACATGGAGTCATGAATCCTAGTGAATTGACAGTTGTTGGTTACGGAGAAACGATATATGATACGGTAAAACGGACGCGGCTCGTAAATGTTTTACTCCCTTCAAAACAATACTAAAAGAATAAATACAAAACCTAAATAGTAACGATGCCAAAAAACTAAATGAGAAGTAAATAGGTAGCTAAAAAGTAGACGAGAACTTACCACTGAATATCTACGATACATAATTTACTGTACAAATCCGAAATGGATAAAGAGTGGGAAACATTATTATTTTCAACAGATTTGCTTTGTATGATTAGATCGTAGCTGGAAATTTAATTGACTATTGGGACACTGCGTACTAATCTATTATGTGGCTGAACACTATTTTTTTTAAATTCTGTTAATCACCTTCTTCACCATTCTGTTAATAGATTTAATAAAACATTATACTAAAATACATCTTTCTAGTTCCTTCTTTGAATATATTAAGAATAACAGAAACGGCATTTTTATTGATAAATATACAACTGATTAATGAATTACCATATATATAACATCTATCAACAGTACTCCATTTTACAAAAAAGAATCAATGCCCTTAAATTGCCTATACAAAGCGCCGCTTAACAAATGTATACAAAATATATACACGAGTGGAACGGATATTATATAAATATACTGATGTAATCCGTAACCTGTCCATCTTTGTTTCTCGTATAATTTACAACCGTTGATTATGGACAGTAGAAACTCTTTCAAAAACTATATTTCTAATTAAAATATAATGCCTCGTGAATTTTGATACCTTGGACAGTCACCATCTCTCCTCAAACACAACGCTTGCTATGTTTAAAATATGATTTATTTGACATTAAAAATAAAAATAATGTCCTTCGTTTTCGGTAATCATCGTTCAAAAAATAATATTATCGATAAGATCCAAAATCATTATTATCACTACAACTGTACCGTTGTAATAAAATTATGGTTGAATCGACTTAAGGTCTCACCCCAGTTAAAGGAATATGGTATGTTTTTATTATTTATATTAATGTTGAGGCTCAGCAGACATAAAGTTGTTTTTTTTTCAAAGTTTCCCTTCTGTTTATATGATATCACATTATCTAGTTATATATTTAGAAACAATTAATATTCAACTAATAAAGACAATATCCCATTTTAGATGGATTCTATGATTTGATCATAATATATATTCCATAACAAAAAAATCTATATTAGTACTACACATTAATTGTTAAAATTTTAGTAATTTAAAATTAAAAACAAATTATAAATTGAACTTAATAACATATAATGAATATTTTAAATAAACCAAATATAAATGCATATAATTATGTAACTGAAAAAATTAATATTAATTTAAGTACAAAAGAATAATTTTTATATTTAAAAATAAAACTGAAAATGCAACAAATTAACATTTTATGGTCAACATTTTTCAAAATTGTTTTTCAATTCACTAGATCAAAAAAATACTTATAAAGACAAATAAAAAATAATATATTTTGTATTTATTCAATGATAGAATTATCATTATTATATCAATATTCATTGTTTAAGGTATAAAAATTAATCATAACACATATTTTTATAATAGTCGTTTATTTAACATTAAGAAAATGTTATAATATCTCACTTTAAATATTTAGTTTAAAGAATTTAATATTTATGATAACTATATTATTACATAAAAATATGTTTACAGAAATAATAAAAAGATAGCAAAATTAAAACACATATTTGCAATATTAAAATGAAACATACATTTGGTATTACATTAAAAATTTATAATGTATAATTTATGAGAAAAATTAATAATTTCTATGAAATAATATCAGTAAAAAATTAATTTATATGTGGTTATGAAATAAAATCTTTTAAAAACAACCAATTATTGATTTTTAACTAAATTGTCAGCTTCTAATCAAAGTTTACTAAAAATGTAAAGCTGCTATAATGATGATACCATTAAATAATTATTTTAAATAATTAGAACTGTAAAGGTAAAAAATAATTGTTTACAGTATAAATATATTTATAGTTAAATACGTAGTAGTTTTAAAATTTGTGTTGTTTACTGCCAATTTAAATGTTAAAAAATTCAACTTTTTAGATATAGTTGAAATATCCTTTAAAACTATAATCAGTGAAATCAACTTATTACTTACCAGAAATCAATAAATACTAAATTATGATTGATTATAATGAATTATCAAATCACACTATTCTATTCTATTCAAAGCACTAAAGTGAATTATATAAAAATCAGTCGTCTGTATGCTAAGAGTGGAAATTGAAAAATATCCTTCATAATATATAAATGAATTCATTATGTTTAAAACAAAAAATACAATCAATCATATTTTTAAGTTTTTAATTTTTAATGTCTAATTATTAACGCAATATTGCAGTAAAAAAGGAAATATATACCTAAACAGTTCTTAATATCTAAAATGCTGACATATTTCACACATTGCCTAGTTTAGAGTCCATAAAGTTTTAAAGTTCTGTCCATACTAGTTGAAGCAATAAATTGAGAGTGTTTTCCAAACCTAATACCAGTAGCCAATGCTGTATGATCATTGAATACTTTTAATTCTTGCCATTGTTTACACATATAAACACTAAAAATAAAATATTATATTATAAAAAATGAAAAATATATATATTTATTTTTATTAATTTAGCTCACCGAACATCAGTTCCTGCAACACCAAGATAAGTTCCACTTTGGTCAAAGCATAAATCTTTAATTTCATATCCATCATCCATAACAAGAGTTTTGAAATTCTTTAATTTCCGCAAATCCCAAAGCTTAACACAGCAATCATCAGCAGAAGTAGCAAGATAGTAACCATTTTCAGAAAATGATATAGCTGTTATTGGTCCAGAGTGTCCTATTAAAAAATAAAAATGAATGATATAAAGATTCTATAACCTGAATTGAATGTACACTTCTACTGAATAATGTTTACAAATCAAAAATATAATTTATTTTTTTTTACCTGAGAAAGTTGCAACATTTGATTGTTCTTTTAAATCCCAAATTACAACATTAGAATCCGAAGTACCAGTTCCAAATATGAGTCCATCAGGATGGAATTGACCTGTCGTTAAAGTGTTATTGGATGTTTGACTTGAAACCTACGTTTAAACAATTTTAATTTAATTCTAACACTCGTTAACTTGTTAAATCTAAATCATAAACAATTAATATAGATCTATAAGCTTATAAAAAACAACTAATTTTTATAAGAATTTGATTAACTAAAAATTACTATACTTTTGTTAACAACTTTCCAGTACGAATATCGGAAAACGCCCAGTTTTGATCAGCAGATGTGGATAAAACATAATCACCGGTAGGATGCAATGAAACACCAGTTACTGAACCTTCGTGAGCTCTAATTATTTGAGATAATGGATTAGAAGCACCAACATTCCACACACGAATTGTAGTATCTGGTGAACCAGTTATTACAACATCCTATACATTAATAATTTCATATTAATAAGATTTAATAAAATGACCATACAATAATTTAGAATAAGAAAATTATTATTACTTCATTTGGATGATAAATAACTCTCGTAACCTTCTTAGTATGACCCTTCAGTACAGCTATAATTTGTTCAGTATCTTTGTTAAATACTGTAGCATTTTTATCGTTTCCTCCAGTTAAAATTTTACTAGTATCTTCACTATGAATATCTAATGATAATATTCCTGGTACACTCGCACTATGAAGACCCTATAAAATATCACCATTTATATATTTATACATGTGAAACACTTATATTACATACTGGATGAGAAGCTAATGTTTTAAATCCTTTTAATGATTCTTGATCCATTAAATCTTCTGGAACTGTACGTCCTCGCTTCTTTCTCTCTTGTGTTAAAACTGTAGCTTTTTCTTGTAGTTTTTTAATTATTTCATCAGTTATACCTGCTTCTTCTGTAGGTTGGTTTGGTACTCCTGCAGCTTCCATAGCAATGGCCTATAAGTAAAATAATTAATAATCATTAATTTAAAAATTAAAAATTAAATAAAAATATTTAACATACAGGTTGTGGTATTGTAGTAGGTCCTGCATTTGCAGTTGAATCACTAACAGAAATTCCAGCTTGAGGTTTCAATGTAGCCAAAGCTTCACGAGCAGCTGTTACTTCTTTAGTCAGACGACCTATTACACGACATGCAGCATCATGCTGGTATAAAGCATGACTCAACTCTTGTCTAGCTGTTTGAAGTTGTTGTCTTTGTGTAAATGCATGCAACATAACCGCATCCCATTCATCTTGAAGCATTTTTAGTATAGCAGGTATACTAGTGCCAGTTACAGGTTTAGGTTTGACAATAGGAGCAGCTATAACAGAAAATAAATTAATACATTAGTTATTACCAAAAATTGAATCATCAAAAATTACAATAGTAAAAAAAATGATTATTAATTAAATATAAAACAATTTTTATATAAATTAAACCATTTAGTAACTGTGATTTTTTTTAACAAAAACTGATGCATTAATAACTATTGAATAATTATTCATTATTCATGTATTTTAATAAATTAACAAGCAAATAATTTGTCATATTTAAACAAAAGTATAAAATAATTATTTGATTTTCAATAAATATCATAGATAAATAAAACATAAAATTAAAAGACACACAAACTCCAATAATGTACTATTAATTGACTGGCATATATTTTAAATATAACTTATAATATTAGCTAAATGTAATGCATTTTAAAATGAGTCTTGGTTGAGTTGAATAAAGCAGCAAAGTCCTAATGATTTTTCTTCATAGACAGAATGACACTTCGTGTGAAAAATAACTGCTACTACATTTTTTTCTTTTTATTTTAGATACAATAGTTCAGTTGTTAATATCTTAAAACAAAATTTAAAAAAATACCATTTCAGTAAATGCTTAGAAAAATTTAAATATTCTTTTCAAAAAATTCTTACTGAAACAATTATTTATTTTTAACTTATAATTTGAATAAAATATATTTTAATTAATATTCAAAGAATAAAGCCTAAAATTATAATAAATGTTAAGCTAAAATTGATTTAAAAATTGTTATTAGATAAAAACTAATCTGTTCTCAAGGTTTTATATTGACAGAATACGTATATAATATATAGTATATTATGTAAACATATTCCAAATTTAAACTCTGAACTTGGATTGATTAAAAACCAAACTAAACAATGTATTTTACATTTATAATTAATTTACTACTATAAATCAACATTTGTTTATACTAAGACACTCATGTATTAATAAATTATGCAAATTTATAACTAGGGGAGTAATGAAATGGAAATCATAAAACATATTTTATACCTAAATATTGAATGTATAATACATTAATAACAAAAATAAGTATTAATTATATACTATTGTAAAGCTATACTAAAAAGCATTTAAATGTATAGCTATGTATAGCTAATGTATAGCTAAGAACAATACTATTTAATAGTACTATGTTATCATATTATCCAACTAAATCTAATTAAACCAAACTCGAGTTAAAAATAAATAACTAAGTCTTATTATAGATGATATATATTAAATATTTTAAAATGTTTCTGTACATAAATAATTTACAATATTGTATTATATATCTTAAAAAATATATATATATTAGTTAAAAAAATAGGTTGTAAAAATAATTTATAATATTAAATAATGTTTAACAATTTACTTTTAATATCAACAAGCTGTTCAACTGTCAATTCCAAACCACTTATTGGATCAGTATTATTTTCTTTGATGTATTTTTCTATAAGTCGTCTTTCAAAAATTGATCCTGACACTGGAGAAACCACTGGATGCTCTGGTACTTCATTGGAAACTGTAAATGTAATCAAATATGTTCCAACGTATAATATATGTTATCTATATTTTTCTTTATATAGACTAAATTTAAGTCTTAACACCCAATTTAAACTTTAACAGAAGAGGAGCATGTTTACAATAAATATCAGTAGTAATTTATTATAAAATATGATAAGAAATACGTAATTTAAACATGGAGTTCTGAGAATAAAAAATTCGAAAAACAACAGTAACCGAGATCATTCAACTAAATTCATGCCATGATAATAATAATATAATACAATCTATCGTTTTAATTACGAAGTACAATTTAAAAGACTTAATAAAAATCAATAAAAAATAGTACTTACTTGCACACACTAACGACATGTTGAAATATTGAAGACAGTTATTAACAGAAAAATGGCGAGTGCTACAGACACTCAACAATGTCACATACGGAACAAACGATTGTTTTCCCCTCTTCGATTACAGATGCGGTCAAAAAGAAATAAATCTTAAATCTCCGAACACCAAATCACGAAAATAATATGAGAGTCACCCGTTCGCTAAGATTGAAACGGTTTCGCGTAGGCACTTAAAACAATAATTTCATAATGCGTAAGAAATAAGTAAACAATTTTCAGAGGAAATCCAAATGCATTTACCACAACATAACCTCAACATTTAAAACCGGTACGATTACGGCCAAACATCGATGACCATACGTAACACATCGGTGAACGGTGTCTGATAACAAATCGTCACGAATAGATAGCAAAAAAAAATAATCTAATTTGCATTATTTACAACCAGCACGATAATATATGTGCACACCTACCTGCTACAACTTGCTATTATCCGTGTTCCTAAATTCATATCAACATTAGACTATCATAAGGCGTGTAGTGAACGTTCTAAACCGATACATTTATTCTAAATTTTTAATTTTCTTTTTTTCTTCCCCATTCGATCTGGTGCCGAATTTTGAAGTGCCGCGCTGTTCTGAATAACAAAACGCATCGATAACCAAATTTTCCGAACTGAGAAAATACGTCACGTTCTAGTCGTAAGTCTAAAAAGAAAAACGAAATTATTACACATAATTTGCTGTGGCCAATGTCATGTTGTGTAGGATTGTTGTTTACATTTAACGGGAGATAATTGCAGTATAATATCATATAAGTACATCAATCATAAATAATTACCATACCGATAATGTTGACGTGCAATAGGTAATCTATTTATGAGCGTATGTGTTTGCGGATTGTAAAATAGGCCTGAACTAAATGTAATTCAGAGTTGTGTTTCAGTATTTAGATTTTTTTTTTTTTTTTATTCTTGTTGAATCTGACAGAACGTTATGGCAACTACTAGCAGCGAGTCGGATTCATCTAAAAAAAACACAGACAACAAAGAAAACGAAAACAAAGATGAACAAAATAACATGTTTGAATGTAACATATGCTTGGATAATGCCAAGGACGCAGTTGTCAGTGTTTGTGGCCATTTATTTTGGTTAGTATTATTAAAATTAAGTTTAAATTACTATTGCGAGAAAATTATTAACATTAAATATGTGCATAATAAACACCTATGTTCTATTTAACACTAATATGATACATACATAGGCATACGCACGGATGCAGCGAATACTGCTTTTGCTGCTTCTATCAGTTTTGGGTTTAGTGGATATTGATTTGAAAAACATATAATGAATAAGTTTTAAAAATATTGAATTTAGAATTAAAATCAAATATAAATGTTCAACATTATTCAAATAAAAAATGATAAACATTGTTTATCAATACAAGAAGTTTAATATAGCTAGGTTTTATATTAAAAGATTAATCCGACATATAAATTACTATAACATGTGTATGTATAGTAATACAGGTACAAAGTCAATATACACTTACATGTTACATATAACTGCTTAACTACCAACTAGGGCAGCAATATGGTATATTGTAAGACTATTTTTATTTTATTTTATTTTATTCTTTTAATTTTTTTATTTAATATTTTTAAAAAAGTATATGATAATATGCTATATTATGGTACAATGTGCTTATAATATGTTATAATATAAATATGATTATTTTTTATTTACCATATTTATTATACTAATAAGTGGACTGCTTAATACTTATTGTTCTGTTTGGCCAACAACAGTAAAGAAGTACAAGTACTGCACCCAATAAAAAATCTTGCACATGCCTATGGGTTCATATTAAAAATATATATTTGGTAATTATAGTATTTAATGAATTAAAATAATATATACATATAATATGATTTGACATGCTAAAACTATAATTAGTTTTTCTTCCTATAAAACGTGAAAGACTACTGTTGTTTATACAATTACTATTTAGTTTATTTAAAATTATTTTTTGATTAAAAGCACGTATTATTAAATAAATTTAAATTATTTCATTATTCTAATAGAAGATCAAAATCATCCTTTTTAATTTGTAGAACTATTCTCAAATATCTATTAAGTGTTTAAAAATTGTATACCTGATATATAAATATATTTTAAATGAATAATTTAAGGAAATATGAAAAGGTTACTAGTATGTATTAATCACAGTTATATACGCTGATAAATTTTTGACACATATGTTTTTAATTATAAATTTTATATACTGTTGCATTAAGAATTTTGAAATAATTTCGAACTATTAAATTAACATGTTCGTTGTGGCTTGATATTTTAGCCAGACGCTGTTTGATGCCATTAGGCGGTATTGTATATTTATATAAATAAAAATAATTATTATTCAAATATTTTAATACCTTATTACAATATTAGTTATAAAACAATTGTGTACATAAAATTAAAAATAGTTGAAAATAAATGTATAAATGACGCCTTAAGGTGTCATCCCGTAGAAAATTTACTTCAAATTAATTTTGCTCAAAATTATTTTCCGTCTTATTAGTATACTTAATTAAATACATCTCCGATTTTATCTAAACTATGACCAGGATAAGACTTTGTTTACATATGGATGGGATTTATTTATATTGCTTCCTTGTCGTGTTCATAATTATCAAAAAGTATTGAACAGCCAGAATATCTCATATTACAGGTATCTAGTAAAGGATCATATATATATAGGAATGTAAAAGTACTTATCAATGTCTTAATAATAATTCACTTAAATCAATTTATATTTTAGCTGGCCATGCTTGCATCAATGGTTAGAAACTCGATCTAGTCGTCAAGTATGTCCAGTATGTAAAGCTGTCATTAGTAAAGATAAAGTCATACCAATTTATGGCCGTGGAAATACCAAACAAGAAGATCCCAGGTATAAAGTACTAATTCATTAATTTTCTATGAATAAATAAGTAACATACTAATGATTATAATTTTTTGATAAATATATAATATTCTTAAATTATGTCTTCTAAATTCTTTTGAGTGTATGATTGATTCACCTATTGTTTTTGTCTACTGTATTGTAATTCAAATCGTTATATACGGTTATTTTATTTATTCTATTTTGTAACTATTTTATACAATTATAACTAATATTATTATAAATAATTATATATAATATTATATAAATATTTATAATATTTTTTTTTTTTATTATTTTATAAATTGTATTATTCTTTGATATACACTATAATTTGTTTTCAGAAATAAAGTACCTCCCAGACCTGCTGGTCAGAGAACTGAACCTGATGCTAATATTGTAATTTATTTATTATATTCTTAATTTTTTTGTAAAATCTTATTACATTTTTTTTTTTTTTTAGGGTTTCCCTGGTTTTACTTTTGGAGATGGTGGTTTTCATTTGTCTTTTGGAATAGGAGCATTTCCCTTTGGCTTTTTAACATCTTTTAATTTTTCTGATCGTCCTCATGGAGGTAAATAAAATATAATTTTGATTTAAGTATTTTAACAGGTCTAATAATATATTAAAATTAATTAGTTCCGGTTGGTGCACAATTACAACAAGATGATCATTACTTATCGAAGCTGTTTTTATGGATTGCAGTAATATTTATTGTTTGGTTGCTGTTGGCATGATTTACTTGCACAGTATGTTAATTTTTTATTAATAATGTCGTTATTATTCTTCTATCATTCATTGAAATACCGTTAGAAATATTTCACGGTAGCTTCTATTATTATTTATATTCACTATTTAGTTGTTATAGTAATCTATTGGCTATTTTTAATGTTTAGTTTTTCTTAAATATTTCTGTTCGGTGCTTAGTCTGATATTTAAACTGTGATTGTTAGTTATATTGATTGTTAACATTTATAATATAATTAATATTAACTGGGGCTTAATATTTTTATTTTTTTAACAGTAATGAAATATTTTAACAGTGGTGTCGTCGTGAATTTACTTGAATCAAGCAATTTTATAAATAGTGGTTTTTCTGAAATTAAGAGCAAATAATATCAATTTTTATATTGTGTTATTATATAATTAGTATCTTACTGAAAATATAATTTTTTGATTTGTACCATGTAATTATGATTATTATTTTATTTATTATTATGCTATACGTATATTATATTGGATTTGTTTTAAATTGATTAAATATTATTATCATTATTTATGATTTTATTTTGTGAAACCACTTATTGTTATTATTATTATTTTTAAAATTAAATTTTATCTAAAATCACCTAAATACTCCTTTACAGCTTATTTCCTGGTTTCTTGGTTAATGTAATTGCTAGTGTTAGTGAAAATAATTTTTGAACAAGTATATAAGAAAAATTATTGGTGCATAACAAATTTTTATTATTTTTTATGTTTTTTTATGTTTTAAATGGATAAATATTACACTCTTGAAATATTAACAAACATTTATAAATCAATTATAAATAGTTATATTTTTGTGCTAGAATATTTTGTGACTATTTTTATTACTTTGATAATTATAACAATTTTAATATCAAAACAAATTATATATATATATATATATATACATTGTTTTGAGTTAAAATGGTTTTCTGATTAAAAATGTATTTTATGGTTGTTGATGATGTCCTTAATTTCATTTTCAAGATCAAAAATCCTTGATAGTTTTTAAACTTATAACTGTTATTTTATATTAACACCACTAAAATAAATATTATTTAATAAATAGTAAAAATTTTCAAATTCAATATATATTTTTATTCACTATTAAAGATTTTATAATTTTACTAATCAGTATTTTAATATGTTAATTTAGTACTTCTCTTATAATTCTATCCTCGATTAATCAACTGCTCTTTACAGAGTATTAAAATCAAATTTTTATTCTACTAACTGTAATTATAACTATATTAGCCAAATTAATTACTTTCTGAGGTTAAAAAAGCTAAAGTGAGATGGTCATACGTAGTGTGAAGAAGGTTTATTGATGAGATAAATTCTCATCAAGCCAAATAAAAAATTACCCATTAAAAGGCCATGACAACATTGGATGAAAAAAGTATTGAAGATGTTAAAGTTTGAGAAGGACAAAGAGCTATGGTAAAAGCTGCAAAAAGCTTGAATAGCATATGAAAAAGAAAAATACTAACCAAATGGTTATTATGCTTTTTCCTCACTTTTTAAAATTTATGTCCATACAATTATATTTAGTAAAAATATAACTTGCTTATAAGTTTTTTTTTTTCAATTACAGGTACCATTTATCATAAAAATATTTCATCATCATTCACTACAATTTTTATATAAGTGATACAAAATATTATAAAATCAAATATTTTTATTTATGCAATATTTTAACATAAATAATAATTTTATACACACATAATTTACCTTATAAATCAAAAATATTCTATATTAAAATTTAACATATTAACTCTATATTGTAATATTAATTACTTTACAGGTACATTCTATAATAAACAATATTAGTTTCATAAAAAGTAATTTACTCAAGGATGAGTCAAATTAAAGTTTTAACAATTTCTAAAATATGTGACATAAATGAGTTTATTGAAGACAATCTACTTACATTCTACCATTACTCAATAAAAGTCGAATTCACTTGCAATTCTGAACATTAAAAATCAAATAATTTGTCAATTATTATGAAATCATGGATCATTCTGCTAAAGATAAATTAAGACACAAAATTATTTGACTGTATAGGTACCAATTTACTCATTTTATTATTTAGTTGTTTTATATATATGTTACGGGAAGAGTTCAAAAATGGTTAGTGTGCATATTACCCGGTTAAAGTACACGTTATCCATGTGAACAGTATAATGTGTACATTTTCCATTTTAAATATATGCAATTTGTACATTATTCAGTTTGCTATGGATAAATTATGAAGTAGAAAAAAAAACTAAATCATATTAATCCGAAAGCAATTTATTTATTAAATAAATTAGTCAGTCATTTTTAAATTATTATTTTAAATAGGAATAAATTTAAAAAAATAAATATAATTATTTCTTGGAACAGATCTAATTCGAGTGGCATTTGGAGTTGCAAAGTATCTCCCTAGATTTAAATTTATTTGTACATTTACTTTTACACAAAAATTTTTCAAAACCATGATCATTGAGAAGATATTGTTCATTACCTAGCTACTTAACATAAAAAAATTGTAGCTGATACTTCTAAAGTATTTATTTTTTGTGATTTTTTCATTATTTTTTCGGTTAATTTTACATTTCTTATTTCGGGTAATATGTTATATTTTGATTCCGTTAAATGCACCGAATTCTCACTATTTACATTTATTTATTTATTAAAACTCTCATAAAATTTCACTTTTTAAAGAAACAGTTTTATAAATTAAATAATCAAACTTTAATAAGCTGCCAACATTGTGAGTCCATTAAGACGGGTCTAAAATATTTTAACAGATACACTATATACTAATAAATTTAACCAAACATTATGTTTGTAAATAAAAGTTAATACCTCTGTCATTGTACTACGTAAATAGTTTTTAAGTCTTTTAAGACAAGAAAAAGTCCTCTCTGGCGTTGCTGTAGATACTGGTATTCTTCTTCTACTTCGCCTTCCTCCCAACTATTTGGGGTCGGCCACCCTTGTCCTACACCTCCACTTTACTCGGTCAATCACATCTCCTCTGCACACACCGACAGCCCTCATGTCATTCTCCAAAGTCTCCAACCATCTCTTTTTTGGTCTTCCTCTTCCTCTTTTCCCTTCAACGTCCATCTTCATAACCACTCTTACTGCATTCGTTTCCTCTCGCCTCATCACATGCCCAAACCATCTCAGCCTATTTTCTCTCATCTTGTCCACAATTGGCGCTACACCAACACTACCTCTCACGTATTCATTCCTTATTCTATCTTCTCTTGTCATTCCACTCAACCATCTAAGCATTCTCATTTCCGCGACACTTATACTTTGTTCTATTCTCCTGTTAACCGCCCAACACTCTGAACCATACAGCATAGTTGGTCTCACTACACTTTTATAAAATTTACCTTTCAGCCTAATTGGAATTCTCTTATCGCATAACACGCCCGATGCTTCTCTCCATTTCATCCACCCGCACTTAATCCTATGTTTAACATCAATGTCAAAGCCCCCGTCCTTTTGAACAAAAGATCCTAAATATTTAAAGCTCTCAACTTCACCTATCACACCACCATCTATTGTCAGTTGTCTCTTCATTTCTTCAACTTCTTGGTTATGAACCACTCTTACTGCATTCGTTTCTGTAGATACTGGTATAGTACACAGAATTTTAATCAGGCGATGGATATTAGGAAATATTGTTGGTAAAAAAATGTTGTAATGTGATACCCATATGAAATATAAAAAATACGGCCAATGGGGGGAGGGGGGGTTCAAACCCCATGACCCCCCCCCCCCCCCGTGAGTACACCACTGAAACGTAGGTATATCAAAAATTGTATTATTAGTAACTAACCAACGAAATTCGTTATTTGTCCTTCATGTAATTTTCTTTTTTCAATTGTTCTATTAAAATAATTTTATAACAATTATTATTTATTATTAAAAATAACAAAATTACTGACTTTAATTGAAACTACGGGTACCTATTTGGTAGAAGGCTCAGGTCTTAAAATCTGTTAGGGGGCCTACCGGGATTTTCCCGGTATCTCGGTGGGCCAGTACATGCCTGATGTGGCCACGTCGGCTACAGTGGGTAATCCGAGATCTGAATGTAGCGTATAGTTTGTTATATGAAATGTAGCGTTGGTAATTATACGAAGTGAAATTGATTGAAACGTTTGCATTTTGTAAATGTACGATTTTTTTGCAGCTCCCCACAGTTGGATACCATAAGTCCAAATGGGCTTCAGGAGAGTTTTGTAAAGTAATAGTTTATTATTCAAGTTTAATTTAGACTGTTTTCCTAGTAGTAGGTACAAACATTTTCGTCTGTAGTTTAGCAAGAGGCGTTTTTGTTTAATATGCTCGGCCCAAGTTAAGCGTTTGTCTAGGAGTAGACATAGGTATTTGACCTTGGTAGCTGGTGGTATGATTTTATTTGCTAGGGAGACCGAAGAAACTACGCCTTGTCTTAGGGTAAATGTTATATGTGAAGACTTTTTATTGTTAATTTTTGTTTTCCAGTTTGAATGCCATACTTCCATGTCATTTAGATGATTTTATCATCAGCAAATTCAGCTACTGAAGTATAAGGAGAAGTAGGTTGGTCGACTGCGTATATGTTGTAGAGAAATGGAGACGAAATGGCACCTTGGAGTACACCAGCCAGGATGGATGCTAGGCTTGAAAACTCAGAGCCTATTTTAGTTACAAAATGAGGATTTGAAAAATAAGAAGTAGGGAGGAGGAAGAAATTGTTTTAGTTTAAACAAAAGTCCGGTGTGCCAGACCTTATCTATATACGAATATAAAATACAATTGTTATACATTTTAAGCTTTATTTCAATAACTATTGAAATAATTTGTGAAAAAATAAAAGTTATGTTTTTTAATGGTTTATGTTAATGTACTTTTTGTGGGTCCCTTAACCAATGTTGTGCGCCTAGAGGCGAAGTACATAAAAATAACAAATCTAGAGTATCTACACTACATACAGATACATCGGTACATGTATGTCTTGTTTCTACTGAATATAGTTGACATAAGAATGTCGATGACAATTGGTAATAGATACGATGAGACGAGGATTAAACTGTAGGTAACTTTTTTAACACGTGTAAAAAATAAGCAAATTTCAAGGACAGGAATTATTTATTTTTCAAAGACAGTAATTACTTATTGGGTATACGTTTTTTTGAAATTTTAATTTAAAAGACATAATCGTCATTTACATTTACTGATATCGATGAACCAACTATTAACCAATGTTAGTTATATTATATAATTTACAATGAGTTATTTTTATCGTCAATACATTAATTATACAACGGGCTACACCTAATGTTACTAATAGATCACAAGCCACCGCGATTCCGATTACGTTCGTATAATCGTTAAATTTCGGGAACCGGTCGACACACACACGCATACGTGAATGCACCAATGACGTCATGGTAACATTCTCGGTGTCGGACAAATTAACAGAATGACCCCCAGCCATAAGACATAAACATGTCAATAAATCGCGACCATAGGGTACTCAATGATTTTCGAGACTCGGGACCACGGCTATATATAATATAGATTATCGGACAAGTACTTGTCACTCTAGCCGTGTTCGTGACCGTTGATAACAACGACGCGTATTCTGGACTCTCGAACGACTATTCTTTAAACGTCAATTGTACCACTTATGGGTCTGATTATTATTTTAAAAATTATTTTTTATTTATCTGTTAAGAATATTGTGATACCATTGTAAACTGTTATTGTTCGTAATGTTCACATTTTAAAAGTTTCGATTTTGTTTTAAATAGTTATTATACTCATTAATTAATATTATAATAAATAAATATTTATGGACTTAAACATTGAAAGTGATACATTTAAACAACAGAAAAATGGTATTGAACAATCTACTCGACGAACACAACCATTGCAGACGAATCCCACTGTTGCCACTATTGTTGCTAAGGTTGTCACTGCTAATACTCTCGAAAATAACAAATTAATTCCTGTTGGTAAATATGGATTTGCGTTAGCAGGAGATGTGAAATTGAATTATTATCAACTTTTACTTTACGGTAGTAAAAGTTCCATTCTCATAAATCTTTTATTAACTAAAGACTTTAAGTACAATGTAAATGAAAATAACTCAATTGGATTTCAGTCCAAAGTTAATTGGCATTTAGAGTTTGCAAATACTGATGACGCTGTGAGTTTTAATTCTCAATTAGCATTTGTGTTATGGAAACTTAATGGATGTAAAGAACTATATTGGGCTGACCTTTATTATCCTTCTCGTAATAACAAAGTAGCAACATTTAATAGTATGGTTGAGATTACATATGTAGCAAATACAGTATCAAGTAAAAAATTTGGACCTGAAGTTTCTAGTAATATCAAAGATAGTCGATACTTGAATGTCAATGTCAATGAAAGTGGTTGGGAAAGGTCATTGTATGGTGTTAATGTTAATACCCAGAGGATTGTGTTCATACCAATTGCTGAAATGGGTGCTTGGAAAATTTTAACTGATGGTCGCCAATGTTTATGTTTGACCATGACTGTTCAAAATATATATGAAATCAAAGAAGAAAATATTACTGATGTACCAGTTATTTTAACACAAAAATCCTTGGAAAAAGCTAATGAAAATCATCCTACTATAATTCAGCCACTAGATATTGTTTATGATAATATTTCTGCTACACCATCAAAAACAATATGTATTGAATCACTCTATGAAGAGTTTCAAAAATTAAAACTAGATAATATTAAAACTTATGAGAGACTTGCAAAATTAGAAGCATTGATTATTGAAAAAAAATCAGAAACAGAAAATTCAAGTGATTCCGAATTAAAAAAATCAATGAAAACTATTTATAAAAGGGTAATAAGAGAGTTCCCTGTTGATGAAACATTTTCTGGAAATGAAATTCAAACAAAAATTAAAGATATTTTTTATAATATATTAGCAAGCTCTAATCAATCTAATGTAAATTGTAATTGATCACATGTCTTATAGTAATAAAAAAAAATGTTGTCTACCAATTTACATAATTGTTAATTAATCTTGTTATGCTGTATGTACAGTAATGAAATTATCAATTAGATTTAATTTATAAGCATTTTATTTATAGTTTTGTATTGCCTATTAATTTTATATTTTTTAGTTATTTGTATAAATGTTATATCTGTGATTTTAAAAAATATTAATTAGAAAATATTAATTATTTTAAGATTTTTATACAATGAATACTACAATAAATATAAATATAAAATGTTTTAATAATTTGTACTTACTTTCTTAACTGTATAACTGTAGATTTCTTATAATATAAACTTTAAAATAACTTGACTATGTATAATTCTCCTAAGATCATAATATTTGTAAAATACTCATGGTGTACAATCTTGATATTTCGTTTTTGCCTTATTAAGTACCTACTGATTAAAATTATACATGGAGTAGCTGAATCATACGGTTTTGCTCAAGAGATATTTTACTATTATACATTAGAAAAATTACACAAATCCCTAAACTAAATAATTCAGGATGAAAAAGCACAAAATATTTGTATATTCTAATGTTAATAAAAATAATAACTTTTAAATTTAAAAACAAGAAATTTTTTGTGAAGTTTTTAGTTTTATTAAATTAGTATATCACTTTTAAAACTTATAATAATTTAATAAAACTAAAAACTTCACAAAAAATTCCTTTTTTTTTAAAAAAAAAATACTTCTTCTTCTTCTTCTACTTCGCCTTCCTCCCAACTATATGGGGTCGGCCACCCTTGTCCTACACCTCCACTTTACTCGGTCAATCACCTCTCCTCTGCACACACCGACAGCCCTCATGTCATTCTCCAAAGTCTCCAACCATCTCTTTTTTGGTCTTCCTCTTCCTCTTTTCCCTTCAACATCCATCTTCATAACCACTCTTACTGCATTCGTTTCCTCTCGCCTCATCACATGCCCAAACCATCTCAGCCTATTTTCTCTCATCTTGTCCACAATTGGCGCTACACCAACACTACCTCTCACGTATTCATTCCTTATTCTATCTTCTCTTGTCATTCACTCAACCATCTAAGCATTCTCATTTCCGCGACACTTATACTTTGTTCTATTCTCCTGTTAACCGCCCAACACTCTGAACCATACAGCATAGTTGGTCTCACTACACTTTTATAAAATTTACCTTTCAGCCTAATTGGAATTCTCTTATCGCATAACACGCCCGATGCTTCTCTCCATTTCATCCACCCGCACTTAATCCTATGTTTAACATCAATGTCAAAGCCCCCGTCCTTTTGAACAAAAGATCCTAAATATTTAAAGCTCTCAACTTCACCTATCACATCACCATCTATTGTCAGTTGTCTCCTCATTCCTTCAACTTCTTGGTCTATTTGTCCAAAAACAATCTCAATATACTCAGTTTTATTTCTACTAATTCTCAATCCCTTTTCTTCGAGGGCTAACCTCCACTCATTTAACCTATTATTGACAACTTCTAGGTTTTCTCCTATCAGAACTATATCATCCGCAAACATCATACACCATGGTATCTCACCCTGTATCTCCTTTGAAACCTCATCCATTACCACTGAGAACAGGTAGGGGCTTAGAGCTGACCCCTGGTGCACACCTACTCCTATACTGAAACCTTCTGATACTCCACACCGACAATAGTACTCGACCCTTCATAAAAAACCTGGATCAAATTAACATACATTTTTGGGACATTTTTCTCATTAATGCCCACCTTAAAACTTCCCTTGGCACCCTGTCATACGCCTTTTCTAAATCTATAAACACCATGCATAGTTTTTTATTCTTTTCTCTGTACTTCTCTACTAATTGCCTAACACAAAATAATGGCTCCATTGTCGATTTTCCTGGCATAAAACCAAACTGGTTTTCTGATATCGACGTCTCACTTCTTATCCTCTTCTCTATAATCTTTTCCCAGATCTTCATACTATGACTCATGAGCTTTATTCCTCTATAGTTCCCACATTCTTGTATGTTTCCTTTTCCTTTAAATATTGGTACAATAAAACTCTTTCTCCAATCTTCTGTCATTTTTCCCTCTATCAGTACCTTATTAAAAAGATTTTTCAACCACCCAATGCTTACATCTCCTAACATTTTCCACACCTCTACAGGTACTCCATCTGGTCCTACCGTTTTTTTCTTTTTCATCGCCCTCACCGCATCTCTCACTTCCTCCTCGCCCACTAGACCAATCAATCCTTCATTCCATGACATACTCTCTAAAGCTTCTTTTGGATATTCCTCGTTCAGTAATTTCTCAAAATATTCTATCCATCTTTTTTTCACATCCTCATCATTTGTTAAAACTCTCTTATCCTCATTTTTTATACACCAGAAAAATTTTTTTTTTTTTAAAAAAAAATATTAATCAATGCATATATAAAATGCATGTATAAACTTAAATGTAATTATAATAAATTTTATATAAGTAAGATAAATATGAATTTTAAAATAAGATATAAAAAACACATTTCTGAAGTAAAAATTTAAAAAATTTGCCCCTATTTAAATTTTATTACACATGTTTTAGAAAATAACATTTCATTATCAATACAGACTTAGAAATATTAAATACCCAAAATCACGTTCAGTTTTAAGAGCTACTCATAAAAATGAAATGAAGAAAAATAATTTTAATTATATTTTAGATGTCTAACCAATTTTAAAAATAATGTCTTATATCAGTGTATTTTAGATAATAATAAAAATTAATAAGCTGAAGGAATGTTGCCAAAGATCGCGAGGAATGTAGAATTGTTATGGAAGCCAAAGGCCATCATGGCCTGTAGAGCTTATAAGAAGAATATAAAGTAATCAAAGTAATTACCTATATTTCTAAACATATCTATCTATGTCCTTAGTTTGAATTCATTTTAAATGATCTAACATTTGTAGGTACTCCTAAGACTTTAAGGAAATATGTAGGTAAATAGAATTTTTTCTTTCTGTTATATTATTAAACCACACTTTTATAAGAATATAATATATTCTGCTATAAAGTTTTATTTATTATTCAAATTATTTCATATTTTATCATTTGTATTTTATACAATTCATATTTTTATATAGTACATGTTATTTATGTATAAATTCTGTAACAAATTTAATCTGATTATATACACTGTGTCATATAAACAACCTGAATGTCAGACAGTACGTTTTAATAAAAGTTGTTTTTTTCTGTGAATATATTTTCTTCTTCTTCTCCTAACTATTTATGGTCGGCCATCTTCGTCCTAAAACTCCACTCGTCATGATTTTCTACATCTATGAATACACACAGTCCTCATATTCTTAATCATATCCAACTATCTCTTTTTTGGTCTTTCTTTTTCTCTTTTCCCTTCAATATTCATTTTCATAACCACACTTACTGATTTTGTTTCCTCTCGCCTCATCACATACCCAAACTCAGTTTATTTTCTCTTATCTTGTACTCTATCGACGCAACCTCTCACATATTCATTCTCAACATCGACATTACACTTAACGTTTGTAATTGTAACAATGACAATAATAAGTATTGTTTGTAAAAAATTGTATACTAAGGGATCAAATAAATGAAGAAAATGGATTGAGAATTAGTAGAAATAAAACTGAGTATATAGATTATGATTTTGGACAAAGAGACCAAGAAGTTGAAGAAATGAAGAGACAACTGACAATAGATGGTGGTGTGATAGGTGAAGTTGAGAGCTTTAAATATTTAGAATCTTTTGTTCAAAAGGACGGGGGCTTTGACATGGATGTAAAACATAGGATTAAGTGCGGGTGGATGAAATGGAGAGAAGCATCGGGCGTGTTTTATGCGATAAGAGAATTCCAATGAGGCTGAAAGGTAAATTTTATAAAAGTGTAGTGAGACCAACTATGCTGAATGGTTCAGAGTGTTGGGCGGTTAACAGGAGAATAGAACAAAGTATGAGTGTCACGGAAATGAGAATGCTTAGATGGTTGAGTGGAGTGACAAGAGAAGATAGAATAAGGAATGAATACGTGAGAGGTAGTGTTGGTGTAGCGCCAATTGTAGACAAGATGAGAGAAAATAGGCTGAGATGGTTTGGGCATGTGATGAGGCGAGAGGAAACGAATGCAGTAAGAGTGGTTATGAAGGGAAAAGAGGAAGAAGAAGACCAAAAAAGAGATGGTTGGAGACTTTGGAGAATGACATGAGGGCTGTCGGTGTGTGCAGAGGAAATGTGATTGACCGAGTAAAGTGGAGGTGTAGGACAAGGGTGGCCGACCCCAAATAGTTGGGAGGAAGGCGAGGCAAAAGAAGAAGACTAAGGGATCAAATAAATCATTCAATTGGAAGTACTAGAATATATTCACTATTTCATTATAACAATATATTGTACTACATATATCTTTTTTCTATGGTACAACAGAATTAAAAACGCTGCATACAAATTGTATCAAACCGCACCACCCGCCTTCATCCTGCTTGAATGCTCCGTTTTTGAGTATAAGCCACGGTCTCAGAAGATTGAAGATTCTAAGACCGTGGTATAAGTCATGATCTAAGATATAATCTTTGTCTTTGATCACGGTATGAGGCACGGTTATATTATCTATAACCATGGTATAAGGTCTAAGGAGAAAATACATTTACTACAGAGTTATGGATATTCCCCCCTCCCCTGATACATCTGAAATAAACACTGACTACAGTATGACCACTCTATGCTGCAATCCTACACTGATTAGTTAACTACAACTGACAAAATATTAATTAATGGTTTATTCGTTTAACGACAACTTCATATGGCGATAACTTTATTGGGAGACAACCGAAATACGATGAACGTATTTGACCAAAAATAATCGTCACCTAGTTGGGAAAATAATTAAAAATAGATGTCGTCTATCAATCAATTTATCAACTTATCGGGACTATAATTTTATGGTTCTTTAACAGAGTTTAATAAAATACAAGCATGCATTATTGAACCCCCATTCTGGGACAATTGGCTGTCCCGGGACACCGGAACGCCGTACTCAGAATCGGTACTGTCCCGGCTAAACCGAGACGTATGACAACCCTACTGTAGTACCTATATTGTGAGTTTATCGTACGTCAATGTGGACACAAGTGTGTTACCCGAAATATTATGCGGCACCCGTAATAAACTCATCTCTTGGAAACGCGTTAACAATGTTGTAGTCCTGAAATTATTTGTAAGTATGCTTAAAACCGTGTGCTAAATAAGTGGCTTTTTTAGGGAGTCTTGTCGTCAACTCATCCCCCTCCACCGCCATTCAAATTTTTAAATCTATTATAAGCTGTATTAACTCTTACAATGTAATTAATATTATTACAAAATATTTTTATTTACCAAATATATAAAATATACTTATAAATTAAAGTTATAGAATATTCAATAGTTTTCACTTAAAACTTTATTTATTTTTCTAGATCTGTTATCATTAGCCGCTCTATAGTTTAAAATCCAACTTTTAACAAAGCCTTCAGGGTTCCAAATATTCAATAATTGATCAATTATCATCAGATTTGAAATATTGTGAATAGTTAATCTCGAGCGTATGACCGTTCAAATAATATTTATAAAGCTAAATCCACGATCGCGTTCCACTATTGAACACGGATTGTTTTCATCAAATTATTTATATCAGTTAGTTCTTCAATTTGGTTTTTGGTTTTTTCATTGATATTTTTAAGCTCTATTCACACTATAGCGGTCAGGTCAGCATCGGTAGTATGTAATCCAGTGGCATCATACGCACTATCGATCACGGTCAAGTCTCGATCAGCCGATGCATGATCCAAACCGCGGCAGTCACGAACTTTCTGATTGAGACCGCCTAGTATGAGTAAAAACCACGCTAGTCTCGATCATATTCTTGTAAAATTAGTGAAATGGACGACGAAATTACATCATTTACTAACTGGCAATAGAGTGCCGTATATTCTCCTTCCTCCTGGTGAGTTTGGACCAATGGTGTGAACCAAAAATCGTTCATTTATTTTGTCTGATTTCTTCATCATCCAGAATTAAGAAGACGTGATACACCCGTAATTTAAGCATAAAAAAAACGTTTTACGTTTTTTTCATCAAATTACGCTTTGAAAATGCCATCACGACAGGATTCAATGAAAACCAGACACCATATCATTACATAACACTTGGTGGCATTCGAGGAGACTTATTGATTATCTGTGATCAGTAGTGTAGAGCTTTAATCTGTTTTTTCTTGATTTAAAAGAAATCTGTTGAAAAGTCGTTTTACTTCCTCTACACCAAAACAAATGTACATCTACAGGTCATGTTTTTTCATCTAAAAATTTCACAGTCAAAAGACAAGTAGATAAATGAAATACGAATATAGACATGATTATTGTTTATTATTGACAAATTTTAAAAACACTGAATCATGGTCTTAGAAGATAGGTTTTTCCTTGTAAAAAGATCAATTTCCATAGAGCGGCTAATCTAAAAATAGACTGTTGTATACAAAAATCTATATATATTGTATCTATGTATTATGTTATCTACGGGCATTCCGCAATCCGTTTCCAGCAATATAGGAGTGTACTCGATAAAATTGTTTTTAGTTATTCAATTTTAATTTTTTATTTTTGTTGTTTCTTTTACTTGAACAGTTGGACATAGTATTGATTAAAATGATATCTCACTACTGACGTCTAATACTTATTGTGAAGTGGTTATACCATAGAGTAATAGTAGTAATAGAGTTACTCTATGGGTTTTATACGCACATTTCTCAGCGTATACTCCTTGTGGTCTCCAATTTTTTTTTTTAGAATGCTCTTTCTTTGAAATTAAAGCGGTGGATATGCTAAGGTGACCGTATATTTTTCTAGTCATAACGGAAAGAAAGAAAAAATATATCTTCATAACTTTTTACAAACAATTTTTTTTTTTTATATTTAATAATTATTAACAAAATTAATTACACTTATTAATAAGTAAATAATTTTTATTAAAAACATATTTTTTTATTTGTAAGAAAAACGTTTACATAAAGAAAATGGGTTCACTTTTGCTGCTAATTCTTCATACTAATGGAATGCATTACTACAATTACGTTTTCAAAAGCATAAATGCACATTTATTTTATCATTATTGATTTTTAAAATTAATTTATGTAGGTATTTGAATTTAATATTATAAGAAATATTATATTATAATGTCTTTTTAATTTTCAAAGCGATCTAATCAATTACTGAAAATTGCATTAAACAAAGGATATTTTTAATTTGCATTGTATAAATAATATTATATTATTATTATTATAGTATTTTCATGCACACAGTAGAAGAAAAATGTAATATTTGAATAATACGGTAACAAATTAATAATTATGGTGTCGTTGTTATGACTGACGGAATTGTTGTCGTTCTTATCACTTATCAACAATAGTTTTTTTTACATATTAGACTATTCCCTGTTCCCGCCATTTACTAAAATGTTGTCATTCTGCTTTGGTGGCTACTGCGAACCGTATCTGCAATACAACGTAACTGGCAACTGCGCTGCTAGGTGTTAATTCTTCTGTTCTGTAAATGTTGTGTTATAAAACATGTTAATGTTCAATTAATCCTTGTCTATGGTTGTTTGGCGGTACAATAATTGTGGTGATAATATCCTCCTGAACGATAAAAGAGTATACGGTTATTCCATTCGATTTTGTTTAAAGAATCGTGGAAGTGACAACAAGTAGTATGTGTGCACAGAATAGATTAATTTATATATATACGTAAAACAAAGAACAAATATTTGGTAAGTACCAATTTCATACCAAGTATTATCATCGATTTTATATTAAAAGCAAATCACAAATTTAGTGTTTTTTTTTTATTGTTGACACGAAATGTTTATTTTACTCTTGTACAATAGAAATATTCGTATGGGATGGTGAGGTGCTTACAGGTCATTTTTAAATTCTTAATACTACTATTTATGCATAAATAATAATAACTGAAAAAAACATTTTCAAACTGGTACTAATGTGTTTCATAATGAATATAAATAATTAATTGAATGTAAAGGAGATCTTATTACATTTATTTGTTATTCATTTGAATGATGTCAGCTTTAAACACAATTTCAATGTGAAAACCCAATAATATTTCCAAAATAAATAAGTGCAAGATCGACTTTAGTAAAAGAAACTCTTTAAACACTAGCATTAGTTAATGTAAAAAAAATTAGTATTTACTAAATTTAGTATTTTAGTATTCACATTAATAATTTCCAAGATTTCAGATGATATAACAATGTTGTTAATTATACGATCTGAAAAGTATTAGGAAATTATTATTACTCAATTGTTTACATACATTAATTACTGTATATACTAATATTTCTCTTAATTATACATCTACATTTATTATGATTCACATAATTTCTATAATTTATTAGTTATATTATGTTTATATATTAATTATCATTTAGGATTATGTATTGCCTATCTCAACTTTTATCTCTTTTCTATATACAAAAAAAAATATAGTTTTTATGATTCTTGTCTTCAAATTCAATTTGTTTTTGAAGACAAACTTTTAAATTATTTTCTATTTGTATACAACAGTAATATAAATCATATAACATATATAAAGTTTATAATAATAATAAACATATAATCTAATCTATAGCAATGGTTAGTCTAACTTCATTTTTGTTTCAAATTATCTAGGCAAGTATACTGATTTTATTAATATCAGAAATTTCATAGTAATCATTAAAATCTGTTATAATTTAAATGATAATAATTTATTATGCTCTCTGATATTTTATATTTATGTGATTTACTCAGTATTTAATATTTTGTATTATTGTTATTATTAATTTTTTTTTTTAGTATTGGATTTGATCAACATTTTCTATATCAATATGAATGGACCGTTTAAAACTGTATTAAAATCATTGCTTAGTTGTGATAAATTGCCTGAAGAAGCTAAAGAAATTTTTAAAAAAAATGTAAGATTATTATTATTTATAAGGTAGACTTAAATCCATAACAATTTTTCTCTTGCAGAAAGTGTTTCATTAACAGGAATTTCTGTTTTAATTGATTTTTTTTTAATTGTGAATCACTTGAATTATCGGTTTTTTTTTCAATAATCAATTTTTCAAATTCTTGTAAAATTAAAAAATAAATTCAATCTCGTACAGTAGGTAATTCATTACACGTTTTATTAAACAAGTATTTTCAATTAAAAAAATTGTTTAAAATTGTGAGTTTTATTGTAAGCATTAACTCTATGACTTATTTAAAGATTTTCTTAGATAGAAATATGATTAAATATTTGAAACTTATTTTTCAAAAATCATTAAACTATGAAATAGCTTTAATGTTAAAAATTCTCCAGAATGTGATTTACCTTTGATTCATATAAATATAAAAATTAATATGATATAAGTTTGTATTTATAAAAAATATATTGGCTTTTATCTTTTAAACATTATACATAAGTATTTTCTAAATAAATTATTTAATGAAGTCTTAAATCTATTACCTATTATATTAATTTTATTCTAAATATTTGTTCATGAAATAAAAGTGCATTCAGAGTTATACCAAAAGTTATTTTATTAATAAAGAATATTTCAATTTGCTAAATTTTAAAATTATGTTTTCATCTTGTAATAATTTTTGAATTTTCAATTTAAATTAGTTTTATTTATAAACTTGATAATTTTATAAATTATAAATATATTTAAGTTTATAAATTATATTTTTAAACATTTTAATTATATATCTGATATAAATGATACAAAAATCGTACAAATCAGTTAAGATTATGAATAAATTTAGATGCAAGTCAGAAAGATGTTAGTAGTAATAAAATAAAAGTTTTTTTTTTTTTAATAAAACTATATTTTCAACTTCCAATTAAAAATATATTTATAAATCAATAGGATGTTATGTATTATACAGTTTGAAGTTATAATATCTGATAATTGTTTTGTTTATTTAGAATGTAAAATCTTACAAAGACTTCAATAAAGATGATTCACAAGAAATATGGATTTTGTTATATAATTTTGTACAGGAAACGTCAGGAATTGAAGATGTTACTCCAGATAAAGAATTATTAGCATGCTATAAATGTATTTTAAATTTTGTTAATATTGCTATTGACAGTACAAAAGATTCAGTGGGTATATTTCATAAACAAAATAATCTATTGAAAATCTTACTCATATTTCAAAAACTTTACAAAAAAGACATTGATCAAAAGGTAAATATTGTAACATGAATTATTATATTGTTATAATTATTAATAAAATATTAGTTACCATCAATAGTTATAGCAATTATTTAGAACAGTGTTTCTTAAACTGGTTCCGCAGAAACTCAGGGTTCCATAGACATCGCTTAAGAGTTGCGTAAAACTGAAATGCTATTTTTGAAATATTCATAAAAATTACTTTGAAAAATTTTAACTGAAAATCAGAGGTCATTTAATTACCGTTTATTGGCATGTTTTGTGTGTCTTTATTTTTTGAAGATAATTTTTTTAGGGGTTCTGCAATAATAAATATTTTCATTGGGTATTCTATGATCTTAAAAAGTTTAAGAAATACTGGTTAAGATAGTAACAGAATCACTGCTTTTATAATTTTAAATAAAAAAGTTCTTAAAAAGCAATATAAGTGCCATTTTTATCTAACGCAATAGTTGGTAGTTATATTTTTATAATTTACAAAATTTAAAATACTTTATAATTTACATATTTTTTGATTTTATCTATTTTTAACTAGAATGGACTGCTTTGTGGACATTTTTTTTTATAATTTTCTTAAATTATATAATATTAATTATATCTATAATCTATAGTTACATATTATTTTATACAGATGTAAAAATTAAATAATGTGAGGCCTACCATTGATTTAATAATATTGTGTATGTTAAAAGCAACACCTTTATTCATTGAAAATTAAAAACATAATGAAAATAAACTAAAAAATTAGGAAACTTTTAAATTAGGTGGTAATAATACAAATGAAATAAAATAAAATATGTCCAATATCATTAAATGTAATTTGTTTTTATTTTCAATTTCTTGATTTTTTTATATTTATTATAATTAAAAATAACAATTATTTCTTAAAGATATGTATGTATTATTATTTGACTTATCTATTTGAATTTATAAATTTTTAGTTCAAATATGAAATAATAAAAATATGCTCTAATGTCTGGAAAATAATTCTTACATATTCGGTAAATGAATTTGATAACCCAATGGATAATGAAGAGTTAGTAGTGAATAGTTTTTTTTTAACTTTTGATTATATATTTAATACTATTCATGTAACTACAAAGAAACTGGATATGGTAAGTTAAACTATAATTATTTATTATTTTATTAGTAAATATTTTTAACTATTTTAATGTAGAAAACATTATCATCACTGCTATGGGAATATTCTAAAGTTGTGAGTACTTTGTCTATCCAAAAAGGAATAGATAATATGGTAGAAAAATTGGAAAACGCATTAAATAATTCATTATTTTTGGAAACTGAAACAGGAAAAATGATTTTTGCAGACATATTTACAACAAGTCAACAACTATTTTTAGTAATATTTTTATTTAAAATCATTTTATACTAGTATTGAATGGCATATATATTTATAGATATTTTCATTAGTCTCTAACTAACAATATACCTCAACTAACTAATATGTCTTCTTCTTCTTCTTCATCACATGCCCAAACCATCTCAGCCTATTTTCTCTCATCTTGTCCACAATTGGCGCTACACCAACACTACCTCTCACGTATTCATTCCTTATTCTATCTTCTCTTGTCATTCCACTCAACCATCTAAGCATTTTCATTTCCGCGACACTCATATTTTGTTCTATTCTCCTGTTAACCGCCCAACACTCTGAACCATACAGCATAGTTGGTCTCACTACACTTTTATAAAATTTACCTTTCAGCCTAATTGGAATTCTCTTATCGCATAACACGCCCGATGCTTTTTTCCATTTCATCCACCCGCACTTAATCCTATGTTTTACATCTATGTCAAAGCCCCCGTCCTTTTGAACAAAAGATCCTAAATATTTAAAGCTCACAACTTCACCTATCACATCACCATCTATTATCAGTTGTCTCCTCATTCCTTCAACTTCTTGGTCTCTTTGTCTAAAATCATACTCAATATACTCAGTTTTATTTCTACTAATTCTCAATCCCTTTTCTTCGAGGGCTAACCTCCACTCATTTACCCTATTATTGACAACTTCCAGGTTTTCTCCTACCAGAACTATATCATCCGCAAACATCATACACCATGGTATCTCACCCTGTATCTCCTTTGAAATCTCATCCATTACCACTGAGAACAGGTAGGGGCTTAGAGCTGACCCCTGGTGCACACCTACTCCTATACTGAAACCTTCTGATACTCCACACCGACTCTTGACACTAGTACTCGACCCTTCATACATATCCTGGATCAAATTTACATACATTTTTGGGACATTTTTCCTCATTAATGCCCACCTTACAACTTCCCTTGGCACCCTGTCATACGCCTTTTCTAAATCTATAAACACCATGCATAGTTTTTTATTCTTTTCTCTGTACTTCTCTACTAATTGCCTAACACAAAATAATGGCTCCATTGTCGATTTTCCTGGCATAAAACCAAACTGGTTTTCTGATATTGACGTCTCACTTCTTATCCTCTTCTCTATAATCTTTTCCTAGATCTTCATACTATGACTCATGAACTTTATTCCTCAATAGTTCCCACAAACTTGTATGTCTCCTTTTCCTCTAAATATTGGTACAATAAAACTCTCTCCAATCTTCTGGCATTTTTCCCTCTATCTGTACCTTATTAAAAAGATTTTTCAACCACCCAATGCTTACATCCCCTAACATTTTCCACACCTCTACAGGTACTCCATCTGGTCCTACCGCTTTTTTCTTTTTCATCGCCTTCACCGCATCTCTCACTTCCTCCTCACCCACTAGACCAATTAATCCTTCATTCCATGACATACTCTCTAAAGCTTCTTTTGGATACTCCTCGTTCAGTAATTTTTCAAAATATTCTTTCCATCTTTTTTTCACATCTTCATCTTTTGTTAAAACTCTCTTATCCTCATTTTTTATACACCAGACATCTTGGAAATCCTTGGATCGCTTTTCTCTCACCTTCGCCAGTCTATAAATTTCTGTTTCTCCTTCCTGTGTTCCTAGCCGCTCATATAACTCATCGTACCTATTAAGCTTCGCTTTGCTTATCGTACTTTTCACTATTTTACATACATTTTTATACTCTATCCAATCTTCCCTCTTCCTGCTTTTCTAACATACCTTAAATTGCTTTTTCTTACTCGCTACTACTCTCTGAATCTCCTGATCCCACCACCACGTTTCCTTGTCTTCTGGTAAACTACTTTTGGTTTCACCAACAACCTCTTTTGCTATGTTCTTAACACAAGTGGCCATCCTTCTCCAAACCTCATTTATATCTCCCTCAACATTCCACACAGCTTTTCCTTCCTACGTCGACTACCTTGATTTTCATCTCATCATCCAATATTACTCCAACGCCATTCCTAGTACTAGTCCTACCTGAATATATTACCTTATAGCCCTCTCCTATTTCTTTTGCTTTCTCTCCTTTCCATTTAGTTTCCTGTACACAACAAATATTAACTTTCCTTCTCTTCAATACTTCTGCTAATTCTCTACTTCTGCCTGTCAACGTTCCAACATTCCACATGCCTATTCTCACTTTAAATCTATCCCTCATACCTAAACTCAGATTTAACCCGGGGCGCAATGGTGATGTCCCAACACCATTGACATTACCGTGTTGGGTAGACCTGCACACATAACTGGTGGAACAGCTGCCACACTGGCTGTCCGGGTGGTATCACACACTTCAACATCCAGGTCTCCTCCTCCTCTAGATATAATATTTCCTCTTACTTGTCCCCGCGCACATCCGAGATGGGACAAACCGCCTAAGTATCGATAAGGACTCCTCATTCTATTTGACATAATTTTACACCGGCTGTCGACCTGACGCAACCACATTAGTCGCATCTTACGACTGGCTGTGGAAACCGTGGAAGTATTCTGACACCACTTTCCACAGGGGGAAACTAACTAATATGTATTAACACTTAATATGAACCAATATAAATTAAATTTAAATTTTTTATTAATTTTTTACCAATTTAAATTTAGGATAGAAACTAAATGAATTATTTTTTTACACATGCCACTCAATGTTATATATTCAAAGCTGATAAAGTTTAGTATTTATATATTAATATGTATTTATATTTTTTTTAAGAAATTTCATCAACTAGTAAAGAATAAATTAGTAAAAGCTAACAAATCAGTAGTTGAAGCGTTGGGTGATATATATTTTATTTCATGGATAAATTCCAACTCTTCTATGAGAGAAGTAATTATGTTTTACTATATATATATTTAACTAATAATTTTAAATTCTAAAATGAAAAACCTATGATTTTAGGTTATCGAAGAACAAGGAATGTTTGAGATTATATCAAAAACATTTACATTTCAGCGTACTGGTCAACATTTTCGTACATACTGTAATGCTTTAATTTTTTTACAAAGCATGCAAAAACACAGAAAACATTTAATTTTTAGTAAAGTTATAACTAAGCTATATACTCCTGTTATTTGGAGAAATTTATCGGTATATATTATTTATAATTTAATTTATGATGTGCTATAGGAATTTCTAGAATTTTTATTTTTTAATTAAATTATGTTTTCTTTTAATATTATAATAGAGTGAATATGGATTAGTCAGATTAAATGCTGTTGAAATTTTAGCAAGAGCTTATCCTTTGGAAAAAAGAGGAGAAGGTCGTGAAGTATCATCAAGGTTTCTGTTGAAACAACAAGATGCTTTTTTGGATCTATTGCTGGATGTTTGTCCTCAAATTCGAATTGCTGCTATAAAAGTAAGTGCTTTTATATAACCCTAATTGTACATTTGCATTAAATAAAAATATAATCCTTTAAATTACTATTCATATGTAGTATATAGTATGTGTCCTATAAAACTTAAGAAATTAATAAAAACAAGATTTTTCTATCTTTATAAACTACTAGCTGATCCCGTGCACTTCGTTGCTCGTTAAATATACCAACTCTATATGACTTTAACTTTGTTCAACTCGTTATTTAATATTCGGTGGATGATGTTCTAGATTTATCTTAAGTTTTCTCTCCGGAATAAAAATTCTTATTCACAGCAGTATATTATCAGGTAGGCAATCTACCTGCGGTAGATTGCGGACCTAGTGCTGTTTGTACGTACCTTAGTGCAGCGGTTCCCAAACTGTGTGGCGCGAGCACTTAACAAGGGCGGCGCGGCGCGCGATTGGAATTTTATACATATTTTTTTTTTAGATCAATTTTATGTCCGATAAAAATTTTGTAGAAACGATTGTCTTATCTTATCCATATACTATGCACGTTTATTACAAAATAATTACAGTAATTCTGTATTGATTCTGTAATTATAACTGTCGTATTCACGTAGTGACGTAGTGTGTAATATATGAGAGTACATTTTTCTAACTTAATTCGTAATACTTTAATTTATTTCGTGCTATTTTTTGAATCGAAACGTAAACAAAATGAAGACAAATGTAAAGAAGAAAATAAACGTAAGTTTAGAAAGTATGATAATAATTACTTAGATTTTGGTTTTATTTGCATTACAATAGATATCGAAGAACGTCCTAAGTGTATTATTTGTTTGAAAGTATTAGCTGCTGATAGTCTGGTACCCAACAAATTAAAACGTCATTTGGAGACTAATCATAGTACATTAAATAATAAATCACATGATTATTTTGTAAGACAATTTGCAAAATTAGAAAAACAATCTTCTAGTTTCGTTAAACAGACAAACGTTCCATCTTAAGCTCTTTTGGCTTCATATAAAGTAGAATTTCGTATTGCACAATGCAAAAAACCTCATACGATTGCCGAAGAACTTATTTTACCATCAGCAATAGATACGGTTTCTACTCTGATAGGAGTATGTGAAGCAAACCAACTTAAAAATATACCTTTGTCTCATAATACTATTAGTCAGCGAATTCAAGATATCTCAGATAATATAAATGATCAGCTTATTGATAAATTAAGAAATAAAAATTTCGTGATTCAGCTTGATGAAGCATCCGATAATAATAAAGACACATATTTAATATGTTATGTTCGGTTTATGGATGGAGTAGATATTATAGAAGAATTATTATTTTGTAAATCTATATTAAGTGGTACTAAAGCTAAAGACCTATTTGATATCACTAATAATTTTATGAATCATAATAATATTAAGTGGGAAAACTATTTGGGCGTGTGCACAGATGGAGCTCGAGCTATGTCTGATCAGTACAGTAGACTTCAGGCTTTAATTCTCAAAAAGCTCCAGAAATGATATGGACTCATTGTCTTATTCATCGAGAGGCTTTAGCGTCACAAAATATAAGTTGCTCTTTAAATTATGTACTTGAAATAGTAATAAAAGTAGTCAACTATGTAAAAACAAGACTTGTTAAAGCAAGATTTTTTCAATAACTGTGTAAAGAAATGGGAGCAGAACATACAACATTACTGTTTTACTGTAATTCTAGATGTCTATCAAAAGGTAATGTACTTTCAAGAATATTCGAACTTAGACAAGAACTTTATTCTTATTTAAATGGAAAAGGTTATAATAATAGTGAAATGTTTGTTGATGGTGATTTTGTTATAAAATTAGCCTATTTATTTGATATTTTTGAAAAATTTAACTCACTTAATATATCTCTACAAGGTAAAGAAACTCATATTCTGCAATTATACGATAAGATAGTTGCTCTTATTAAAAAAATCAACTTATGGAAAAGAAAATTAACAGAAGAAAATGGCAAAACCACTTGTTTTCCACTTTTAAAATATTTTCTTAGAGAGAATGATCTTGAATTACCAATGAGTGTAAAGAAAATATTTTTTAAAGCATCTGACGAACCTTGAAACTCATTTCATGAAATATTTCCCAGAAGAAATGAAACAGTACTATTGGATTAAAGACCCGTTCACTGAAAAGCCACCATCAAATTTCACAACTACAGAAGAGGAACAATTAATCGACATTTCATCCGATTCTTCACTACGAATGCAATTTTCTTCATACTCACTTTTAGGATTTTAGAACAGTATTAAAGATGAATATCCTGAAGTTAACAACAAAGCTTTACGTATATTAATACCATTTGCCACTTCGTATTTTTATGAAGCAGGATTTTCAGCTATAGCCGTATTAAAATCAAAATATCGGTCCAAACTCAATGTGGAAAAAGAAATGCGTGTTGCAGTAATTACATTAATTCCTGATTTTGAAAAATTAATAAACGAAAAACAACAAGCATATTTTTCGCATTAATTATTTTGAATAGAATAAAATAATAAGTTTACTGTTTTTTTGTCATCAAAATTTAAATTTAAAACTAATAAATATTATATATTATTATTATTAATATTATTTATTAATATTATATACAATTTTTAACCTTTTTTATTGAATATTCTTTGAGGGAGGCGTGAAAAAAATGTTTAATTATTAGGGAGCCTTGAATGAAAAAAGTTTGGGAACCGCTGCCTTAGTGTATGATTTAAATCTAATAAAGTATCAAAGTTATACCAAGTTTGACATAATACGGTGGATTAATATAATCAATTAATACATAATCCTAACCTAACCTTAACGTACTAAAATCTGTAGTATAGAATTGTTTTGTTGACCATTTGCATTAGTATTACGAACTATTTCTGTTGCTCCGAACAATGTCATTTGAAAACATGAATTGAATGTTCTAATTGACTTCAGGAACACGTTAGAATCTGGATCTGTACCGATAAGTAAACCGTTCAATGGTTCAGGTGGTGTTTCAATTTCAGGTAGTTGCATCTTTCCTGATGCACAACACATCCAGATTGGCTCATTTTTGAATTTGAGAGCATAGCAGTGCGGGCATTCCTTGTCCATAGCACAAATTACTACTTTTGAATGAGCATAATATTCAATATCGGGCTCATACTGGAATGCTAGACGCAGGAATGAATCAGATATAAATGTTCGATGTACCTGTTGGCGTAGTTGGTCATTTGCTCTGCGTGAGTCAACTACGAATCATTCGCACTATCGGATTGGCATTGTTCGTCTGTTATTTGCGCTCTTCTATTTCTCATGTTTGTAGCTGCATTTGTTTTACGACAAAAATTGGCATTCTGGCGTCTTTGCATTTTTTATGACATAAACAAGTAGAAAATATTCAAAGTACTTATTTATGTTTTTTTTTGGTTACCTTGCAACGTCGGGTAATTCATTATATTAACCACTAATAAATAAATATTATTCTCAAATCTTATAACTCCCATAGCAACCATTTATAAACAAAAACAAAAATTTCTATCGTAAATGTCAAAATTCCTGTTTGACCACCTCCCGGAGGTGGAATTAGGTCCATATATAAACCCTATAAACCCGCTCCACGACATTCTCTATCATTTAAAAAAAAAAATCAAGATAATCGGCCCAGTCGTTCTCAACTGATGCAATTTCAAATTTGTTGTCTCCATTTATATATATATATATATATATATAGATTATACATTTGTTGTTCATACAATAAGTTACTAAACATACATATATGCATCCCTATATGCTTGACATAAATGTTTTATTTTTTAGTAGAAAAATGGAAAATGTATTTAATATTATATTTTGGTTACTATCAGTTCTATATATAAATGCCCAAAAAAATTATCTAGATAAGAAAATGGATAACTACTTAATATTTATCTGTATAATAGATAAAAAGATTATTACATTTATTTAGATAAAAAATAAATAATTTAAAAAAAAATCATCATTCAGTTTTTACTTTTGTGAAGTGATTGTTTTCCATAAATAAAATAATAAATAAGTGTATTTCCACGTGCTCTAGTATATTTTAAGTATTAATGGAACTAAAGTTTGAATAAATTTTATGTATTAATAATAATATTCGTTTATTTCCTACTAAAATATGACAAAAGAAAAAATATTAACGATGTATATTTACATAGGTTGGTCATTTCTAAACCTTGGCTTTGTGGAAGAGAGAATTCAATCATATTTGTCATAAATTTGATCAATATAATAATAATTATTATAAATTATATTAACAATTATTGTTTGTTATACATTATTAAAATTAAGTATTATTAATTAAACATACTAAAAATAAAAATACAAATAGAATTGTTTTAATAGTGGGAGTTGTAAATTAACAAATTAATATACTTATATAACATTAAATACATGTATTATAAGACGAGGAAGAAAAATTAAAAGAGAATACAGTAACTGTTTTTGTGTCAAAATATTTAATAGTACTATATGTAATGATTTTAATTACTACAATTTATAATATTAAAAATAATGTCATTAACAATTTTCTTAGAATAATCCAAGTTATACGTTTTTATGACTATGTCTATTTTTATTATATTATTATTATTTAATTATTTATTAATATTGTAATTATTATTATATCTATAATATTTTAGGTAGGCATATTACTATATTTCAGGCATAAGCATTTATCACTCGGTCGTCAAATATTCAACTTTACAACATACCAATTCTTATTTTTTTTGGCTGTTTATAAATTATCTGGGAATAAATTAAATTTGTATTAAATGTAGAAACTGATAATATATTGTTGAGAAGTTCTTAAAAATGTAACTCGTATCTATGTATTCAAATGACCTTGATTGATTAAGGCTTGGACAATTATTTACTAACATTTTGCAAACTTGGTGTTTACTTTTTTATCATACTAGTAAATTATTGTGATGATTGAAGGGCCCTGAATTAATTTTCTCCAGGCTCTAAAAATCTTTAGGGTGGCTCTTCAAAACAGCCTTAAAAAATATCAACCCATTAACAAATAAAAATTTAAAGTTTATAATTTTATTTTTCTTTCTTTTACCTCTACTCCTGTTTAATTCACCAACCTGTTGACTAAATCAATCATGAAGTCGTAACCATATAAAATTAATATTTAATAATCTTAATAGTTAATTTTATATAAAATTAACATAGGTACATAATATGTATTAGTCATTATTTATGGGTTACATCAGTGGACAGTCTCCCTTCTCAATATTTATATTTTATTTTTCTCATCTGTTTAAATAACATATTGTTGTGTGTGTATATATATATATTATATATATATATATATATATTTTTATATATATATATATATATATATATATATATAATAGATTATATTACTATTTTTATGCTTTCAGGGAATTTGTAGCTGTTTGCAATATTTTTGGGATTCATTTAATGATGATCAAATATGTAAAATCTTTAATGCATTTATAAAATTAATGAATGATAGTATATTTGAAGTCCGAAGATCATTATTTTATTATTATTGTCAGTTAATTGAAGAAGAAAAGTCACATATATATTTTAAAAATCCTATGTTTATGGCTAAACTTAAAAATGGATTGTATGATGAAAACGAAAAAGTTCGACGTGCTTTCATTAATTTTTTAATAAAAATTAAAAAAATTGATGGTAAATCAGAAGAGACCGAATCAGATAATAAAATCAACTATGCTAAAATAGTTAATCTAAAGGATATTGCTGGTGCACTTGCTGTAAGTTGAATAATTATTTTAATATTATTAACAATTAATAATGAAAATGCCTTAATACCAATTTTTTTTTATAAAAATTATTATTTCTGAAGTAGAGATTTTCATTTTTTATGGAGTTCATTTAAAATTTTGGAAAAATTCTTAGTAATAATATAATAATAATAAACCTATTTTGTATTTTTCTAATTAAATTTTGTTTTGTTATTAAATAAATTATAAATCTATATAATCAATAAAATTTACAAGTCTTTAATTTATTCTATGATAATAAATAAATAAAGTTATATGTACAAGACATATTACATAATATCAAATAATTTTACTTACTCTTATACATGCTTTTAGAACAAAATAAAATTGATTCACCATATATGCTATCAACTAAAGAACTTCTGTTTAAAGACTTTTTTTTAAATGTAAAAAAAAAAAAAAAAAATAGAATTAGTAATATACACATTATTATTGTGTTTATTAACCATCTTAATCATCTTTTATTTTTAGGATGAAGATGAGCGTAATGTACTTTTGCTTGTTGACTTAATTTTTGATAACTTTGTTGGGGATAAAGTATCAGACAGAAGTACCACTCTTATGAGAATCGTTGTGTTTTACAAAACTAATCCAACTGCTATGCGAAAATTAATGCTTCATTCTGAAAAACACCTAACTTTTGATGGTGCTTGTGAATTAATTCTATCATTGTTGAAAACTATTTACAAAAAATTACTGAAAAAAGAACTTCGTAATAATACAGACAAAGAAAATAGCTTACCTTTTAAAAGACTTAAAATTAGTGATAATTCTGGTAATTAAAATAAGTATAACTTTTTAAAATAAAATAAGTATAATAATTTGATTTTGATATTTTAGAGGACAAAAGTGAAGTATCTGAAAGTTCTGAAGACAATGAACAAAATGAGCATACAAATGTATGTTGTATTTTAGATTGTGTAAATTGTCTTTTAGTTCTGCACCGTAAAGAATTTATTGATGAACGTAATAATCAAAAAATGAAAGATGTTCAAGATTCTTGTGTTAAATGTTTAATTAAAGTGTTTAAGCTTTATAAAGTAATTATATGTTTACATTTTTAAAATAATATATTTTGTGAAAATTATGTTTTATATTTTCTGTATTACTTATAGGAGGGTGATGCTTATTTTAGTGCATTGAGTCTAGCAAGTTTATTTCCTGTATCAAAATTTAGTGCCCATGTATCTTTACCAAGCGCAGCAATATCTACTTTAAAGCAATTACCATTTGACGTAAAAAATGCGGAAGAAGAGATTGATATTCGTAAAGTTAACTGTCTTGTTCACACATTGTGCATGTGGAAGCGAGGCTATGAAATACTTCAATTTGTATCCGTTTGGTTTGATGAAGCTTTCAAAACTATAAATCTTAATGAAACACAATACCCGGTAAATTTATTGAAAAGTGTAAATAATATATTTTAAGTTAAAAAAATGTATTCAAAATTATTTAATTTTAGGAATCAACTATAAAAGAAGGAAAAAAGGTTAGATTTAAAATAGATGTTGAAGATTGTAAACCAATGACCGGTGTTTTATTAATAAATTCGATGCTAAACAACTCACAAACACAGAAAACGCTTCTAGATTCTGATGTTAACAGAAAAAATATCTATGATCTTATAACATACTTGCATCGTGTTAAGGTACACTAATTTTTTCAAATTTTTTCAAGAATTATATAATTTTATTTTCTAGTATTTTACTTACATAGTTATATTATAAGATAACTTTTCACCATGATTCATACAGGGAATTAACCTAATTCATATTTTTAGAAGTATTGAGAAATGTCATTTTTAATAAACCTATTATTCTACCCAAGGTCCCAACAAGGGAGGGAGGAATTAAATCTAGAGTATATTGGCTTATGGTCTCATATGGATTCATAAAATGAATTTTTAGTTTTGAAATTTTAATCGGAATAATTATTTTACATTAAATATAATTATAATATTTTTTTTGTTTTGGTATTAAAATATTATTGTGTATTGATCAAAGAACTACCATATAAAAAAATAAAATAAATATATCTAAAGATGTAAAAATTAACTTCCTCTCTGATTTAAAAAAGACATACAAAATATATGAGATAGTTTTACCTCAAATCTTATTTTAAACTCAACCAGTAGTTAAAAAAATTCAAATAATACCAAATTTTGCAGATTATACAAGATGAATAAAAAGAAAAAAATTTATTGATGAAACATCTGTATTGAACCTAAAATAATATTTAGAAATGATGTGATTTACTACACAAATGGCTTTATTCTGTCAGATTAAGAACATATAAATTTAAAGAGGTCAAAAATATTTGTAACATTTTTGAGCCATTAACTTTTTATTGTTGATCAATGATGAATTATAATCAAAAATAAAATCACTTGTATAAAAACGCAAATCAAATTTATCTGAAAAAATGTATCATGAAATGTTACATTTTAAAACTATATTTTTTTCAATATTTCAAAAAATCAGTGTATAACTGGACCTATTAAATTCCATTTACATTAAAAAAAAATTGTAAATTAAAATTTTAACTTTATGTATATATATACTAAATGCGAATTAAAAATTAATGAATCATTTAAATAATATTACAATAAAAAATTAAAAAAGACTTTATTATAATCAAAATGCTTAATAATTTATTGTAAATTTTATTATTAGAAGTTTTATGAAGGGTCCAGACAAACATTTATCACAATAGCTCAACATTTGATGTGGAGGACCCTAATTCTAGCAATATATTTATACTTTATATTTTAACATATTATTATGAATAAATTAGTTAATATTAGTTATAAATTAGTTCACTATAGTATGGGCATATAATATCTAATGAAGAAACTTGCTACCAAGACTTGATAGTTGTCTCAATTTAAAAGACAGTATTTGTGGAATTATCAAATAAATAAGAGCTTTTGGCTTCATTTGATGGTAGTTAACATACTACACTAGTTCAGTTTTTGTATAGGTAACATACTACAAGAGTACCAAAGATCTTCAAATATTTATTATATTCAAAAACATTTTCTATTAATTAAACAAAATACTGTAATTTAAGCTTCTTGAAAAGTTAAAATAAGGCCATTTTATAACATATAGTTCTAAGAAACATGTTTCTTAAATCATTTTTTAATGATTATTATCTAAATTAGTAATATTTATACTAATATTAGATTGGCTAGATGAAATTTTATTGTGGTATTTTTATGAATATTTACTTTTGCTATTTGAACAATCACATGATCATGCTGAACCAAACTTTTTAAAATGTATTTTAAATTTCATTAATTTCTATTATATAAGAAACTCTGTTGTTCATATCCTCAAAGACTTAAATAAGCCTATGTAAAGAAATATCTTGAAAACAGAGTCACTATATAGTAATCTTCCTGTATCTTAATGTTATATTTATAATTAATCGAGTGTGCATAAATGCATATGTATGGATATGTTGTTGTGGAGATTGTACAATTATTTATTGTTTTTATTTTTAGACTTCATAACCATATCATAAACTATTACCAAGTTCCTTTCTAAAACTTTTAGTTAAATATTTATAGGTACATACTGTTTGTATATATTACAAATTATTTTTTAATAATTGTATATATTAAGAAAATATGTATTAATCTTAAATTCTTTAATTAGTTTTTTATCAAATTTTATTATATTTAATTATTTTTGTGAACTAGCCTTCAATTGAGAAAAGAATATCTTCAGATAATATTTTGAGTAAATTATTATCAGATGAAGTCTTAATTGAGTTACTTCAGCTACATATTAATTTACATATACTTTACCATAGTGAAGAAAAAAATGTTGATGAAATCATTAAGTATCAAACTTCTATTTTAGATTGGGTCATAAAGTGAGTATTCATATTAAAAGATAAAACAATTCTTAAATTAGTTCACTATACAAAATCATTAAAATATTATTTCAGAAATATACTTATTCACAATTTACATCTTAAAAATGAAACTACTAATACTTTTGTAGCCAATATAATAAATACTGTTAATAATATAATTTTGAATGTTTGTCTAATGCAATTTGTGGACAAGACATATTTGGATAATTTCTTTACATATTGTAATGCCATCATGCAAAGTGAGTAAAATACAAAAATTAAAATCAATTTCTCAATTTTTAATTTTATATTAAAATAAATTTTTTTAATTATTGTATTATAACTTGAAACTTATGTTTAGATCATTTAAGTCCTCGTTTCTTAATATCTTTGATTGAAACTTTAATACCAATGGCAAAATATTTCAATCATTTAAAAATTATGGATAAACTAGAAAATGATACATCATTACTTGCAAATTGTGTCTGTAGTATTATATCAATATTTAGTGAATCCAAATTTAACGAAGAACGTTTTGTAAACATTATTGGAGTGAGTTGTATGACTTTAATAGTAAAAGCATGCATGTGTATCAATTTGTACATTGTATATGTTTACCATGTATATAATTTAAAACAGGCCTATTTACTGCTATACCATTTTGACTTTCATATTCAACGAGATGTGATTACACTATTTGTGTTTATTCTATTTATTTTATACGGTTTGGCACTATTATAAATGCATATAAGAAAAATTTAGTATGAGCTTATTCATCTTTTGCACTTTGGTATTGTTAATTATTTATATAATTGTTTCAGTGTTGTACAGTAATAGTTATAGATTATCCTTAGGACAAGTCACAGTTAATCAAATAATCCTAAATAAGTATAAATATATTAAAATTAAGACTATTATTAGTAGGTACTATTATTTTATAGTTTACAATAAATACTAATGCTTAATGCACTGGACTGTTCTTCCCATAATTGTATTTCTAAAAATGATTTTTAATTGGTGGTAATCAATTATATAATTATACAAATTATCTGATTGTTGATGGATTTATATTAAATACAAACAAAGATCCATTAATAAATGTGGAGATTGAGGAGAACATTATTATAATATTTGTATACATATATATTTAAGTTATAATTATAGCTTCATATTAATTCTCTCTAAATGTATCATGAATTTATCATAATTTAGAAGTGGAATATAATTTTGGTCTTTGAATATTTAGGTCTTAAAATTTTATTTAAAAAAAAATTTTGGTCTAAAGATCTTAACAAAATTTTAATATTTTTTGGATAAATTGAATTTTAAGTATTATAAATCATCTCTGAATTGTACATTAATTTAATATTGACTCATATTAAGATAAAAAAAGTAAAACTTATACATAATTTAATTTTTCTTTCTTTTTTTTTTCTTTTATTTATTTTTTGTTTCTTTACTTGTGGTTCCCAAACTGTGATACGTGCTTTTCTAAGAAGGCGCAAGGCAAATATTTATATTTATTTTTAGATCAATATTAATTTGCTTTTATTGAAATAATAAGAAAAATGTTGTTTTATTTATTCATGAAAGACATGATTTAATTTTTTTTTTTTGTTTTGGGGATGCGTGAACCAAATAAGTTTAGGAACTGCTGTTCTATGCACAACTTTTTTTATTTAGATCATTTAAATTAAAAACCATATTAAAATATCTTAAATCTGTTTCATTTAATAATTTTTACAGGCTCCTACAAAATTTCGCAAGTATTTAAACATGTTGATTTGGGAAATTAATAAAATTAATTTGGTAGACTTCAAACAAGTTCTTGTAACACTTATTGAAACTATTGTTCAAATAATTGCTAATCATATTCGAGAAGTAAGTTTTTAATTTTTTCCTTCCTTCAAAATGATAAATTTGTTTAATTTTAATTTTTTTAACAATTATATTAATTGAAGTATAACATTATGTATCTTGTTCTTAAAATTATCACATTTTATTAGGAAAACAATTTTAAAACTTATATGATTTTTGATTTAAATAAATAATTATTTTTAATGTGCAAATATTATGTTACTTATCCATTTTTTATTTTATTGTAAGATTGAAGAAGTTGATATGAATGAACATCTTACAGATATACCATTTGGTGCTTACCAATTAGTATTGGTAATTTTAAATAATGCTTCATTGAGAAAAGATTTTTCATCCAATGCAGTTACAATATTCTCATCTGACACATATAAAAATGTATGAGTGCATTTATATTAAATGTCTTGTTTTAAATTATTTGTATTAAAATTATTTATTTTGATTATAGGATACTTTTTTATTGATATCTGCAATATCTTATATCTACACTTTATCATTTCATCAAAATAAAACAAAACAAATTAATGTAGAACCGGTAGTTAAAATTTTATATAAAATTGTAATTGAACGTGATAAAATTACAACACCTCTTGGTAATAATTTTAACTTAACTTGTGCAAAAGACAATCAACAGGGATCTATTTTAGAAAACTCTGGATTCAGTAATGAGTAAGGAACATTAAAATATTTCTTTTAATTTTACTAATTATTTAATTTTTATTGTATCATTACAGAAAAATGGATTTTAGACAAAAAGGACTTAACATTTTAATTATCACTGCTAAGTCACTATGTATTTCTTTAACTGATTAATATCATAAAAGTTATTATCAATGTATGCTCATAATATTTGAGATGTTACTAAAAATAATTATATTTTGATAACTTTTTGTGGAATTAGTTGTTAATTATTAATGACTGTATATAATTAGATGTATTTAATTATAATTTTTAAGCATAAATAGTATATATTTATATTTATTAATAAAATATTTAGACATTTTTTTTTAAATTATTTTAATTTTGTTAATTTTCCTATCTATGTCTTTTTTATATACATATTTAAAACTTTATGTTATGCCTTTAATTTTACAATTTTTATATCTATTGGTGGCAGCAATGGACTTTTTTTTTTTGTGTTAAATCACGGCGCGGAAGAGGGGGTACTACACCCATGGTTAGGTCGTCCTTCCCCCTCATCCTCCGTATCGTTTATTGTTTATTGAAAATAAACATTAAATTTTTCAAGGTATTATATAAAGCAGTTTAGTGTGTTGTGCACATACTAAAAAAAAAAAGAAGAAGAGAGGGCTCTATCCCTCTAAATTTTCGCCTTCGGCGTACATGTCATTAACTAAGTGGTTTTAGCTTCTTCTTTGCCTGATCCGTTCCTCTTCTTCTCTGCTCAAAAGGAATTTTTTGATAAAATTGCTCATCAGCTTCCATTTGTCAAGGCCACTCATCATCAACTCCACGATCGTTTCCGGTCGCAGCTCCTGACCCAATGTTTCCTCCAGTGTCCTTCGGTTTGTCCTCCATCGGTCACAGCCGAATATTGCATGTCCAACGTCGTCTGTTGCTACGAGGCAGTCAATGCAACTAGGGTCTTCCAATTTCCCAAAACGGTTCAGATAATATCTAAAACGTCCGTGGCCAGTTAGCATCTGTGTGAAAAGGAAGTCGACTGTTCCACTCTTGCGGTTAAACTAGCTCTTAACATCCCTGATTAGTCTCCAGGTCCATCTTCCCGTAGTTTCATTGTTCCATTCTGTCTGCCATTTCATAAAAACTTCTTCGCGTATTTCCTTCTCTATCGCCGCTTTATTAGGATCTCTCCTAATTTCATATCTTCTCGTCCTTTCCCACGCAAGGAGGTGTGCGGGGATAACTCCGGCCACTACCATGATCGCCGCTGTCGATACTGTTCTGTATGCCATCGCTATCCGTAGTCTACATAGTCCACTTAGCTGTTAAGAAGAAGAATTTATATTTATTATTAAAATATTTATAAATTTTTTTTAAATTATTTTAATTTTGTTTATTTTTCTTTATACATATAAGTTTATAAGTTTATAAGTTTAGTTTATTGTTTTTTTCAAAAAAAACAGCTTAAAAATTATACAAATTATACAATAGAATTATATAATAGAATGCGAAAAAAAAAATTTGTCTCCACATATATTTAAAACTTTATGTTATGTCTTTAATTTCACAATTATTAATAATCTCTGTATTCCTCTCATTCAAAAAATGGCCAACACTATAAAATTTCCAGCACCATAGTCAAGCATTGGCAAGAAAGCCTTTGCCACGGATACATTTACACCAGAGGCACAATTTCAGAGAGTGTCAATACTAAGCGAATCGTAACATACTCTGTTAGAATAGATTTTTATGTTCCATTAAAGTGTGTAGAATCAAAGTACACCAAAATGTCTTCCAATTCTTTAAAAGTCTTCTATGAATTATATCACAGGAATTATTAAATATTTTATGCTTGCATGTATTGTGTACACTTGGTAAAATTCAGAAGGACAAGTTAAAAATATTCCTTCCATATAAATAATTTTAGTTTCAGATAAAAATTAGTAAAGTAGTAAAAATGTAGAAATTAAACAACAGTGTCAAAGAGCACATGAATGTCAACAAAATGCGGCAAAAAAAATGTTATAGGTACCTATTAATACTGTTGATATTTAAATATTATAAAATTATAAAATATTAACACAATTTGTTAACAGAACAGCAAAAATTCTCATGAGTGTAAGATAAAGGATTGAGTGATAATTTTAATACCAAAAATTGATAGGGACCATCAAATCTTGGAAACGTAATCGGTGTTATTGTAAACCAAAAAAAAAAAAAAAAAAAATGAACAAGATAGGAACTAAACATAAATTATAAAAAAAGGATGGTTTGTATCAGGAAATTTGCTGATGGTTACACGTGTATTTTTCAAGTGTGGTGTAATTAATAAATAACAATTTGAAGAAAAAAAAGGTCCATGAGGAAATCAACCTATACGCCCTCCTTTTTTATGGGGTGAATGTAATCAAAATATAATAAAATAATTAACTATCTTAACTTTTGATTACTATGATTTTTGTAGTATAATTTATTTTCAATTGTATCTGGTTGTTATGTAAATTATCGTGGCTATTATAATATTAATAAAAAAACAATTATTTTATTGAGTGAACATTAACTTTCCCGACCGAGAATAAAAATCTCACCATTTTAAATATTTGTTCGAGTTTTCCGCTGGAACAACGCTACCAAGGCCGTATATGAGAGGGGGTTTTAGAGGTTCAACCCCCCCCCCCGAAATATTTTACAACTAATAAATTCAATTTATATAAGTAACTTACTTATAATAATTTACCACGTGGTCATTTGGGTACCTAATAATATAATAACTATGATGGTGATTTCTATAATATAGGTAATATAATTATTTTAATAAAATGTCAAATCGTAAGCGTAATAATTCCCTTACAAATTATTTTTGTAAAAAAATAAAACAACCGAGAACGAAACAAGTAAAAGTTCTACATCGACCGCCAAATAGATTTTGTGCTCTAAAATATTTTTTAAATTAATAATTGTATATAATATAAATTTACTTTAAAATAATTATAATATATTAACATATTAAAATATAATTGTTTTTTTAATTACTTAAAATGAAAATATTGATTTAAACTCCCCCCCTCCCCCGAAAATTTGTTCCAGCTACGGCCCTGAACGCTACAACGCTTTTGATAGCTAAAGCATACTCAAACACAGTAATATACAGGGGTGGATTTAAGGCACTGCGAACTATGCGGCCGCATAGGGCGGCAAATTTTGGAGGGCGGCAAAATTATGTTGAAAATTTATTATGATTTTGTAAAATTAGGTACATAATTTTAAAATTGTATTTATCACTTAAAAATCTTGAAATTGTGGATTTTGTATTTGTTTATTTTTAGCAAAATAATATTTATATTTTCCCAGGAACTCGTCTACGACAACGACGATAGTATTGTATTATAGCTTATCTTATTGTTAAAGAAATGTCTCGTAATACTATAATAAGCAAAAATTGCATATTAGGTAGGTATTGAAAAAATTAATTTATTCGAGGATATTTTATTAAAGAGGTAGTAAGTTTTTTTTAGATAGGGGCGGCAAAGTTAATTTGGCATAGGGGCGGAAAATTGTTAAATCCGCCCCTGGTAATATACTTAACAATATTCAATATTTTAATTTTTATAAGTATGATTTAAGTTTATCATAGGCGAAAGAGGAAGGATATTTAACTCCGTCCCTCCCTTAGAAATCACTCCTAAGATTCGATGAAACGAAGTCTCCCTTGGTTTTATATAATCATATAATTTTAAGCACGTTTTAACCCTAAAAAATTAAAATCAAGACGGAGTTAAATCATTTTTCACTTCTAAATGTAATAAATTATTTTTAGGGAAGATCGGTTTAACTATATTAGGATAAGTCATTTTATCTAATTGCATTTTTAAACCACGTTTGGATTGTCATTTAAATTTTTTTACAGTTTATATATATGTATGTATGTATGGATATATATATACCTATGTTATATATGGTATACATGTTAAAAATATAAATATTGTATGTTTATTTTAATAAAATGTCGAAAAAGATAAAAACAACTTAATATTTTATTGTAAAACTCATTCAAAATAATTATATTTATTCTGTAAATGTAAAAAAAAAC